>PVKP010050432.1:0-13410 GCA_004027715.1 Plecturocebus donacophilus | reverse complement strand
AACTCCTGACATCAGGGTTCTGCCCACCTTGGCCTCCCAAAGTGCTGGGATTACAGACGTGAGCCACCATGCCTGGCCTTCATCTTAAGATTCTTAATCACATCTGCAAAATCGCTTTTAGCAAAACATTCCCAAATTCTGGGAATTAGGACATAGAAATCTTTGGTGGGCCATTATTCAGTTTACATCACCCACCTTTATTAATTTAGTCTAATTATAGCCATAGACCCACCACACCAAAAGAAAAGTTAAAATGACATGAGTTTATATTTGTATTTACACTATGCCTCCCACACACACTAACTCCTGCCTTCGCTTGGGGTAACCATCCTTCTGAATCCTGTCTTTACTATTTCTTGCTTTCCTTCTACAAGGTTTTATTCCACATATATATAGTCCTAAAAATCATATGTATATACATGTCTATTTGATTTGTTTTTAAACTTAATAAAAAGACATGTAGGAATCTTAAATGTTTATTGCTAAGTGAAATAAGCACATTGGAAAAGGCTGTATACACTACAACTTTATATGACACTCGGGAAAAGGCAAAACTCAGAGGTTCAGGGGAAGGAGAAAGGGATGAATATGTGGAGCACAGGGCATTTTTACTGGTAGTGAAATTATTCAGTATGATACGCTAATGGTGGATATGTGACATTATGGATTTGTCAAAACCCATAGAACTGTGCCACATAAAGTGAGTCCTAATGTAAACTATGGAGTTCAGTTAATCATAATGTATCAATATTAGTTCATCAGCTGTATATTTGTTGGAATTGATGAGCCAATATTGATATATTATGATTAACTGAAGTCCATGCATCAAGTATTAATTGATATACTTATTAACACTAATATAAAATAGTAATAACAGGGTAAACTAGGTTTGTAGTGGGGGAGAGGTACATGAAAACTCTGTACTTTATGCACAATTTTTCTATAAACCTAAAACTGCTCTAAAATGTAAAGTCTATTGGCTGGACGCGGTGGCTCACACCTCCCAGCACTTTGAGAGGCTGAGGCGGGCTCTTCACCTGAGGTCAGGAGTTCAAGACCAGCCTGACCAACGTGGCGAAACCCCTTCTCTACTAAAAATATAAAAATTAGCCAGGCATGGTAGTGGACACCTGTAATCCCAGCTACTATGGAGACTGAGGCAGGAGAACCGCTTGAACCCAGGAGGAGGAGATTGCAGTGGCACTTCAGCCTGGGCAACAGAGCAAAACTCCGTATCAAAAAAAAAAAAACAGCTCTTAAGTGTACACTTGGCTGTGGGGAGAAAAAAAAAAGTCTATTACAAAGGAAAAAATTATGTCCTTGTAATCTTTTGAGACTTAATGTAACACACATAAGATTCAGCCATATTTTATGGCTGTCGTTCATTCATTTAGACTATTATATGATATTCCAGTGTGTAAATATACTACATTTGTCTGGTTTCTCATAATGGATATTTGGGTTGCTTCCAGGTTTTTACTACGTGAATAATGCTGCTGTGAACATTCTTGTATATGTCTCCTGTGATAGATGTAGAAGAGCCTTTCACCCCCCCAGCCATTAGACCACCAGGGAGTACAAAAGCTTTTCTTTGATCTATTTGGATCTATACCTAAAAGTGAAATTGTCAGGTAACAGGATATGTGAACACTCAATTTTGGTGGATAACGTCAGACATTTTTCCCAAAGTGAATACACGAATTTGTACTCCCATCAGCATTGTTTAGGAGACTCTATGAGCGGATCCACATTTTCTTCAATACTTAGTTTTGTAGTCTGACAGTCGAAGGATTAGCTCAATGTGGTCTTAATTTGCACTTATCTAATAAAGTCGGAACATCTCTTCATATTCTGTTAACCAGACGTGTTTCCGCTTCTGAAAAATGCCTGTTGATATCTTTTGCCTATTTTTTATTAGGTTATATGTACTCTTCTTGATTGGTAGGAATTTTTGATGCTAATTCTTTTATATATATATTTTTTTTTTTTTTAGAGACAAGGCCTTGGTCTGTCACCCAGTCTGGAGTGCAGTGGCCCGATCTTGGCTTATCGCAACCTCTGCTTCCTGGGTTCAAACGATTCTCTTGCCTCAGCTTCCCGAGTAGCTGGGATTACAGGCGCATGCCACCATGCCCAGCTAATTTTTGTATTTTTAGTAGAGACAGGGTTTCACCATATTGGTCAGACTGGTCTCAAACTCCTGACCTCGTGATCCGCCTGCATCGGCCTCCCAAAGTGCTGGGAAACATTGCGCCCTCCTGTATATGTATATTACAAATATCTTCTCCTAGTTTATAACTTGTCCTCTCTCTTTTTTTTTTTTCCTTCCTCTGTCACCAGCCTGGAGCACAGTGGCACAATCTTGGCTCACTGCAACCTCTGCCTCCTGGGTTCAAGCAATTCTCGTGCCTCAGCCTCCCTAAGTGGCTGGGATTGTAGGCACATGCAATCACACCCAGCTAGTTTTTTTGTTTGTTTTTTGTTTTTTTTGTTTTTAGTAGAGATGGGATGTTGGCCAGAATGGTCCTGATCTTCTGACCTCATGATCCGCCCACCTCAGCCTCCCAAAGTGCTGGGATTACAGGCATGAGCCACTGCGCCTGGCCTTGTCCCTCCCTTTTTAAAATGCTTTTGATACCAGGTATGGTCCTCACACCTGTAATTCAGCACTTTGGGAGGCTGAGACAGGTGGATCACCTGATGTCAGGAGTTTGAGACCAGCCTGGCCAATATAGTGAAACCCTGAATCTGCAAAAATACAAAAATTCACCAGGAGTGGTGGCATGTGCCTGTCATTCCAGCTACTTGGGAGGCTGAGATGGGAGAATCACTTGAACCGGAGAGGCAGAGGTTGCGGTGAGCCCAAATCTCACCACTGCACTCCAGCCTGTGTGAGAGAGCAAGATTCCATCTCAAAATAAACAAATAAAATTTTAAAAAATGGTTTTGATAAACAAAAGCTTTTAATTTTAAAATGGTCAAATCTCTTTATCTTCGGTGTGTATGTGTCTTTGTTTAAGAAATATTTCCCTACCTCAGGGTCTAAATTATAGATTCTAAAAGATATTCAACCATAAAAGCTAAGAGTTTTAAAAGTTTGACATTTTCAGGGAGCCCAGGAGGATTAAAAAATATATAAACAAATAATAAAACTTTGAGCCTGGCATGGTGGCTAATGCCTGTAATCCCAGCACTTTGGGAGGCAGAGGTGGGTGGATCACTTGAGATCAGGAGTTTGAAACCAGCCTGGCCAGCATGGTGAAACCCCATCTCTATTAAAAATATAAAAATTAGCTGGGTTCAGTGGCTCATGCCTGTAATCCCAGCACTTAGGAAGGCTGAGGCAGGCGGATCACAAAGGAGTTCAAGACCAGCCTGACCAACATGGTGAAACCCATCTCTACTAAAAAAATACAAAATTAGCCGGGCATAGTGGCACAGGCCTGTAATCTCAGCTACTTGGGAGGCTGAGGCAGGAGAATCGCTTAAACCTGGGAGTCGGTTGTGGTGAGCCAAAATCGAGCCATTGCACTCCAGCCTGGGCAACAAGATTGGGACTCTGTCTCAAATAAATAAATTTAAATATATTAGCCAGGCATGGTGGTACATGCCTGTAATCCCAGCTACCACGGGACTGAGGCACAAGAATTGCTTGAACCTGGGAGGCAGAGGTTGCAGTGAGCCTAGATCACTCCACTGTACTCCAGCCTGGGCGACAGAACGAGACCCTGTCTCAAAAAATAAAACTTTGATCTTTTGAGTCATTAATCTACCTGCAGTTAAATTTTGCATATGTTTAGGGATCCAGTTTTTAATTTTTTTTATATGGATAATCATTATTCTCAATCTCTTTTGAAACACCCTCTGCCAAGTTGATCTAACATGCTCCCTGTGTTATTGTGCAATTTGAGTTCTTTGAGAAGAAGATGCTAAGAAATTAGTTGTGCAAGAGATGGACTGAAGGAAAATCTTGTAAAGGATGAAAGGAGGAGGGAAATGGAATAGTCAAGGATGCCCACATTTCAGGTTGGAACCTGTGAAAAGAGAGAAGGAAGGAAGAAGAGCTGGCTGGGGATTATCTCAGACTTGGTGCAGCTTTGAGAAAGCCCTGGACTAGCCCGGTGGGGAGCCCCAGAGCAAAGACTGCCCCCTAGAGGAGTCCCACAGATTCCAGCTCCAGTACCTCCACCATCTCAATCACTGAAAGTAGAGCTGAAAGCAGCTCTGAGAGAGCTGGCTTTGGGAGAGTATTCACGTGAATACTGCCATAGACGGGAAGACACAGCACTTGGAAGCTGTCCACTAGCTACACTCCTTGCAGCAGATTCTCTTGGAGGGAGGTCTGAGCAGCACAGCTTCATGGCCACCAGGATACCGGAGTTTCATATATACTGAGTTTATTATCATTATGGACTTTCTGTTCTACTCCATTGGCCAACTTGTCTATGCCTGTGCCAATACCAAACTATATCTTCATAATAAGTTCTCCTCCTGGTAGAGTGTTTCTCCTTGTTGCTCTTCTTTAGAAGTATCCTGGCTATTCTTGGTCCCTCACTCTTCCATATATATTCAGGGGTTTTAAGCAGAGGAGTTAACATGACATCTGTATATTTTAGTAGCAGGATAACTCAAGCATTAGTGTGGGGTATTATAGGAATGAAAGCAGGCTGAGAAAACTTCTGGGAGATTATTTCAGCAGTCCAAGAGAAAAGGAGGTATATATTGAGTGGATTTGGGCAGTAGCAGTGAGAAGAGACTGAAGGTTATGGATTTAAGAGGACAGGGCAGAAGGAGGAGAGAAAGGGGAAACTGAGATAACTCCCGTGTTTGTTTCTTTTTGAGATGGAGTCTCACTCTGTCCCCCAGCCTGGAGTGCAGTGGCATAATCTTAGCTCACTGCAGCCTCCACCTCACAGGTTCCAGTGATTCTCCTGCCTCAGCCTCCCAGGTAGCTGGGATTATAGGCATGAGCCACCACACCCAGCTAATTTTTACTTATTTATTATTATTATTTTTTTTTTAGTAGAGATGGGGTTTCACCATGTTGGCAAGGCCGGTCTCAAACTCCTGACGTCCAGTGATCCACCCGCCTTAGCCTCCCAAAGTGCTGGGATTACAAGTGTGAGCTACCACTCCCGGCCAACTCCCGTGTTAATGGCTTGGCTGGCTGCCCAGACTGGGGCATTTTATTGAGTCAGGGAACATGGAAGAAGAAACAGGTTGTAGAGAAAGTTGCTTGGTTTTGTACTTGCTGGTGGGGCATGTATTTTAAGCCGTTCAGTGTATAGATGGATATAGCAGTCTGGAGCTCACTCAGACTGGCTTTGTGAGTCATAAATCTGCAGGCGTAGTTTAATCTTAGTATTAGAGAAAGTATTCTCCCAGGAGGGCATGGAAGAGGAGTGAACTGAGAACCTTGGAGGATGCCAACATACAAGAAGTCAGAAGAGGAACTATCTAAAAACTTGATAAGAAACAACGAAAGGGGCCAGGCGCAGTGGCTCACGCCTGTAATCCCAACACTCTGGGAGGCAAGTGGACAAGCCTAATCAACATGGAGAAACCCCATCTCTACTGAAAATGCAAAATTAGCTGGGCATGGCGGTACATGGCTGTAATCCCAGCTACTCTGGAGGCTGAGACAGGAGAATCACCTGAACTCAGGAGGTGGAGATTACGGTGAGCTGAGATTTTACCATGGCACTCCAACCTGGGCAACAAGAGCAAAACTTGTCTCAAAAAAAAAAAAAAAGAATTGAGAGCAGGGTCTCAAAGAGACATTTGTACCTCTGAGTGTGTCCTCCCAAAATTCCTAAGTTAAAACCTAATCGCCAAGGTGATGATATTAGAAGGTGGGGACTTTGGGAGGTAATTAAGTCATGGGGGTAGAGCCTTCATGAATGGGATTAGTGGTTTTATTAAAAAGATCCCAAAGCCCAGCATAGTGGTTCACGCCTGTAATCCTAGCACTTTGGGAGGCTGAGGTGGGAGGATTGTTTGAGTCAGAAGTTTGAGATCTGTCAGAGCAACATAGTGAGATCCCATCTCTACAAAAAATAAAAAATTAGGAAGTGTGACTTCGTGTGGTAGATGAGGAATAAAAGAGAGAGAAATTCTTATCTTTTATGATGGGAAGTCAATAATACCTAAGGTTGAGAAATCAAGTTGTGGCAATATATTCAAACTATTTAAAGATAGGGAGGTGTATACTAAAAATCCAGTTAAGAGTTGAGAGTAGTAGCTAGGCACCATGGCTCACACCTGTAACCCTAACACTTTGGGAGATCAAGGCAGGAATATTACTTGAGCCCAGGAATTCAAGACCAGCCTAACAACATAGTGAGACCCTGTCTCTCCAGATGATAATGAAAAAAAAAAATTAGCTGGGCACAATGGCATGTGCCTGTAGTCCCAGCTATTTAGGAGGCTGAGATGGGAGGATCGCTTGAGCCCAAGAGGTTGAGGCTGCAGCCATGATGATGCCACTGTACTCCAGTCTGGGCAACATGGTAAGGTAATTACCCCGTCTCAAAAGAAAAAAAAAGAAAAATACTTGAGAGTAGGTAACTCTAGGGAACAGGAAATGGAAGAGGTTTCAGGAGAGGAACTTCCGTTTTTCCTAACAAAGCCCTATAGCCCAAAGCCCTATAGATCTATATAATTCTTTAAACTATGTACATATACCTGATAAAATTAATTTCTAAAAAAAGGAAAAGTATCAACATGGCTGTATCAGTGGGAAATCGACTCTCTCCTCCCCTCATGCTGCGCTTCATCCTGGCCCCCCTTTCAAAAACTCAGGCAACTAAAACACAAATGGCAAAAGGCAGGTCTAAATTTGAAATAAGACAAGCAAGGGACATAGACATGTCAGAAGCACAGCCCATAGCAAGCTCAGTTTCTACTGTTGTCAGAGGCTGTTGTATTCAAGTCATTTTGTATGGTTTGGAAAAATCACAAGTTTAAGATCTACATGACAAGTAGAGTCCCCACGTCTGTGGTCTGTGATGATTGAGGATTGGAAATCTGCTAAATCCTTCGAAGGTCTTGATGGGCTCCTTCCTAAGGTCCTTCAACTGCTCCCTGATCTCAGTCTATGAGACCAGGACCCTAACAGCATCATCAGTTAAACTCTCACTGGGCTGGGCATGGTGGCTCACGCCTGTAATCCCAGCACTTTGAGAGGCCAAAGTGGGTGGATCACCTGAGGTCAGGAGTTCAAGACCAGCCTGGCCAACGTGGTGAAACCCCATCTCTACTAAAAATACAAAAATCAGCCGGGCATGGTGGTGTGCACATGTAATCCCAGCTAGCGGGGAAGCTGAGGCAGGAGAATTGCTTGAACCCAGGAGGTGGAGGTTGTAGTGAGCCAAAATCATGCCATGCACGGCAGCCTTAGCAACAGAGCAAAACTCTGTCTCAAAAAAAAAAAAAAAAAAAAAAAGAAAAGAGACTCTCACTGGCTACCTTGGTTTCTCACCTCCTTATTCTTTACCACAAATCCCTAACGTTAGGGGGGTTTTTTTGTTTTCTTTTTGTTGTGCGTGTGTGTGTGTCTGTATGTCTGTGTTTACTCCTTTGCACTGGCTGTCAAGAACTGCCAGAGAAAAATTGGATAACCTTGCCAATGGGCACTATCACAAACCTAAGAGTTTTTCATGTCACTTGGACACTTTAAAGAAATCCTGTTCAGCATTTCTTTAGTCCATCAGTTTTCTCTCCTCATAATGGCATCTTGTGATTGTTGTAAAAATTCAGTGGAATAATACGCTTGGTTCAGGGTCTGGCACAGGGACAGAGTGGATATCAGTATTATCCACAAATTGTTCTCTAATTTTTGTCTCTCCATGTCTTGAGCTCCATACTTGAATTTTGAATAGTCCCCCGGGCTCTTTAGCCCCCTCAAAATTCTGCCCAGGCATTCCCTATATTGATGAATGAGACATCATTCTCACAAACTAGAAATACCAGCCATCTCCACCACTTGCCTTCTTCCCTACATTCATGTCATCACAAAGTCCTGCCCATGCCCCCTCTCGTTTGTCATTTAAATCTGTCCACTCTCCATCTTTACTTTTACCACCCTGGTCTACTGGTCTATAATTTTCACTGATTATTGGAATGCCTTTCTTTCCTGGTACTTCATGCTACTACTCTTTTTTTTCTTTGACACAGGGTCTCACTCTGTTGCCCAGGCTGGAGTGCAATGGCACAATCTCAGCTCATTGCAACCTCCATTTCCTGGGTTCAAGTGATTCTCCTGCCTCAGCCTCCGAGTAGCTGGGACTACAGGTGCATGCCACCATGCCCAGCTAGTTTTTGTATTTTTAGTAGAGATAGAGTTTCACCATGTTGGTCAGATTGGTCTTGAACTCCTGACCTCAACTGATCCTCCCACCTCAGCCTCCCAAAGTGCTGGTATTACAGTCGTGAGCCACCATGCTTGGCCATGCCTTTATTCTCTTCCAATTACAAAATAGTATCCTTATTGCCACTAATTTTTCTCTCCTTTTCTCTTTAAAAAAAAAAAATGGACTGCAAATGCACAAAATTGGTTTTATCACAATCCTTGGATTGCAACATACTATCATCATTAGTCCATGTGTGGCCCTTTTTTTTAACTTCATTCATATTTTAATGAAAAACAACTGTTCCATGAAAGTGAGTATATATTCAAAGTGACCGCCAAACACAGAAGGAGCAGAGAAACCAAAGAACAAGGCAGACAAATCCAGTTTGTGAGTGAAAGTTGATTTGTTTGGGTAACTTATGGATGGAGCCCTGGTTTTTATTTTTTTCCCCCGAGATGGAGTCTTGCTCTGTTGCCCGCACTGGAGTGCAGTGCCACGATCTCAGCTCACTGCAACCTCTGCCTGCTGGGCAAAAGCAATTCTCCTGCCTCAGCCTCCCAAATAGTTTGGATTATAGGCACCCGCCACCACGCCCAGCTAATTTTTGTATTTTTAGTAGAGATGGGGGTTTCACCATGTTGGCCAGGCTAGTCTTGAACTTCTGACCTTGTGAGCCACCCCCTTGGCCTCCCAAAGTGCTGGGATCACAGGCATGAACCACGCACCCAGCTGGTCTTTTTTTTTTTTTTTTGAGACAGAGTCTCACTCTGTTGTCCAGGTTGGAGTGCAGTGTCACGATCTTGGCTCACTGCAACCTCTGTCTCCCTGGTTGAAGCAATTCTCCTGCCTCAGCTTCTGGAGTAGCTGGGATTACAGGTGCCTGTCACCTAGCCTGGCTAATTTTTTTTTGTATTTTTAGTGGAGATGGGGTTTCAACACGTTAGCCAGGCTTGTCTTGAACTCCTGACTTCAAGTGATCCACACGCCTTGGCCTCCCAAAGCACTGGGATTACAGGCATGAGCTACTGCACCCAACCGGAACCCTGGTCTTGAGTGGCAGCAAGGCAGGTAGATTTCCATACTGTTACCCTCCAAATCCAGGGCTCATAATACCTAGGGAAAGGGTCTATGTGTTCCAGCAAGACAATTGAAGGCAAACCTCCAGAATAGGCAAGAATGCTGTAGGCATCATAGCCTGTAATTTGTGTGATAACATCAAGGTTGACATATTCTTACACTAAGGACAGTAAATAGACAGGAATCAGAAGGCATTCAGAGAACGGGCTAATCAGAAGTCAATATAATGGATTAGCATCATAGATGGAGTCACTTCTGCCTACACAGTAATCTTGATCTCACCATCTAACTTAGGAACTAGTATATTGATAATAATTTACTTATAGATTTCTTCTATTTTCTGTTTGTCTACCAGAGGTCTACCAATAGACATAAGACCCAGATTCTGAGTTTTTAGCTTATCCTTCTTTTATTTTGTAAAATAGAATTTAATGCATATATGTGTATATATATATTGTTTACTCTTCATTTCTAAAGCTATAAAAAAGTGTAAGGCTGGTGTTAGAGATAGAATTCTTGTTTTTAGGTACTGCAAGGAAATTAGCATTTAGACAGAAAGTTTTCTCAGCAAGTCAATTTTACTTTCTGCAGAAAGGGCACTACTCATCAGCTATCTTGCCATGAGAGTGCAATGAACAAAGGAAAGGCAGGCATATTTATTCCTTACACATTGGGTCCTTACTGCTGTGTCTGATCTCTGTTGGCATGGTGGCTCACGCCTATATTCCCAGCATTTTGATAGGTTGCAGTATATTTTTAGTAGAGACAGGGTTTTGCGATGTTGGCCAGGCTGGTCTTGAACTCCTGACCGTATCTGCCTGCTTCAGCCTCCCAAAGTGCTAGGATTACAGGCATGAGCCACCTCACCTGGCTGGTGCAGGTCTTAACAGCAAAAACAGGTTTCCCAGAAAAGAAGAAATTCTGCCTCAAAACTGGAACTCAGAAACCTTCCCTGCATTCCCAGCTTGCTGGCCTGCACTGCAGCCCTATAAATTATGACCTTACTAGCTGCCACAATTACAGGAGCCAATTTCTTAAAATAAACATTCATTTATTCATTCTAGATGGATAGAGTCTCTTGAAAACCCTGACTGATACATACCCCAAGTGCCCTTAACCTTCTGTATGGATAAACAAACTGTGGGCCAGGGGCGGTGGCTCACACCATGTAATCCTAGCACTTTGGAAGGCCCAGGCAGGAGGGTTGCTTGAGCCCAGGAATTGGAGTCCAGCCTGGGCAACATAATGAGACCCTGTCTCTACCTACACCCCCCGACTCCGCCAACAAATTAGCCGGGTCTAGTGGTGCATGCCTGTTGTCTCAGCTACTCAGGAAGTTAAGACAAGAGGATCACTTGAGCCCAGGAGGTCAAGACTGTGATTAGCCATGATCACACCACTGCACTCCAGCCTGGGAGACAGGACTGAGACTCTGTCTCAAACAAACAAACAAAAAACGACTGTGGTACATCATCTGAACAACTGAATAATACTTAGCAATGAAAATAAATGAAATATGGATACATGCAACAACAGAGATGACTCTGAAGTGAATTATGCCAAGTGAAAGAAGCCAGAATTAAAGGGCCACATTATTCTATGATTCCATTTATATAAATATTTTTGATTCCATTTCCTTTCTGAAAAAGGAAAAACTATAGGGTTGGAAAACAGATCAGTGGTTGCCAGGGGCTGAGGGCTGGGGGAGAAAATGAAATACAAAGGGGTCTAGGGAGATTTGGGGGTGTGATGAAACTCTCCTATAGTTTGATTTGGTGATGGTTGTATGACTGTATGTGTATGATATCTTCATAAGACTATACTAAAAAGTGAATTGGAAAAACATTTATAAAATGAATAGGATGCAGTCATGTAAAGAAGATTATTTTATGTGATTATTTGAAAAGAAACACAAAAGTCAAGAGTACAACTGACTACTTAAATATGTTATCTATACACATGTATACATCTATACATAGAGATTGAGAGTAATTCTGTAACATAGTAACTACCTTTAAAATTGTTATTTACAGTGAATTCTAGGATATGTACCCTATGTAGATTAAATATGATTTAATTTTTAAATTGGTTTTTTTTTTTTCTGAGACGGAGTCTTGCTCTGTCACCAGGCTGGAGTGCAGTCGTGTGATCTCAGCTCACTGCAACCTCTGTCTCCCAGGTTCAAGTGATTCTCCTGCCTCAGCCTCCTGAGTAGCTGGGACTACAGGCGTGCACCACCATGCCCAGCTAATTTTTGTATTTTTAGTAGAGACAGGGTTTCACCATGTTGGCCAGAATAGTCTCGATCTCTTGACCTTGTGATCTGACCACCTCGGCCTTCCAAAGTGCTGGGATTACAGACATGAGCTACCACACCTGGCCCGATTTTTAAATTTTAAATATAGCCTTAAGAAATGTATGCTGGCCAGGCGTGGTGGCTCACACCTGTAATCCCAGCACTTAGGGAAGCCAAGGCGGTCATATCACAAGGTCAAGAGTTCGAGACCATCCTGGCCAACATGGTGAAACCCTGTCTCCACTAAAAATACAAAAACTAGCTGGGCGTGATGTTGCATGCCTATAGTCCCAGCTACTCAGGAGGCTAAGGCAGGAGAATTGCTTGAACCCGAGAGCTGGAGGTCGCAGTGAGCCAAGATCGCACCACTGCATTTCAGCACTCCAGCCTGGGGACAGAGTGAGACTCTGTCTCAAAAAAAAAAGAAAAAGAAAAAGAAATGTATACCAAAAGAATCCAATAAACCGAGACTTATTAAAAACAAAAAAGGCCAGTCATGGAGGTTCATGCCTATAATTCCAAAGCATTGGAAGACTGAAGCAGGAGGATCACTTGAGGCCCAAAGTTTGAGATCAGCCTGGACAACATAGCAAGAACCCATTTCTACAGAAAAAAATTTAAAAATTTGGCTGGGCATGGTGGTTCACACCTGTAATCCCAGCACTTCTGGAGGCCAAGGCAGGTGGATCACCTGAGGTCAAGAGTTCAAGATCAGCCTGGCCAACATGGTGAAACCCTGTCTCTACTAAAAATACAAAATTAGCCAGGTGTGGTGGCACATGCCTATAATCCCACCGACTTGGGAGACTGAGGCAGAAGAATCACTTGAACCTGGGAGGTGGATGTTGCAGTCAGCTGGGATCACACTACTGCACTCCAGCCTGCATACTGCAGAGTAGTAGTCTCGCTCTGGAGACTACAGAGCAAGACTCCATCACAAAAATAAAAAAATAAATAATTAAAAATTTAAAAATTAGGTGTATTAGTCTGTACTCACATTGCTATAAGGAAATACCCAAGACTGGGTAATTTATAAAGAAAAGAGGTTTAATTGACTCACAGTTCCGCATGGCTACAGAGGCCTCAGGAAACTTACAATCATGGTGGAAGGCACCTCTTCCCAGGGCGGCAGGAGAGAGTAAGAGTTAGCAGAGAAATACCAGATGCTTATAAAACCTTCAGATCTTGTAAGACTCACTCACTATCACAAGACCAGCATGAGGGAAACCACCCCCATGATCCAATTACCTCCACTTGTTCCTGCCCTTAACACATGGGGATTATGGGGATTACAGTTCAAGATGAGATTTTGGGTGGGGGAAACAGCCAAGCCATGTCACCAGGCAACAGAGCAAGATCCCATCTTTAAAAAAAAAAAAAAGTGTCTTCCTTCTTGATTAATTAAAAAAAAACAACTCGTTATCGCATGTGGCTGTGGTTCTAAGTACACTGGATTATTTCCAGGTTTTGTTTGTTTTGTTTTGTTTTTTTAAGATGGAGTCTCACCCTGTCACCCAGGTTGGAGTGCTGTGGTGCGATCTTGGCTCACTGCAACCTCTGCCTCTGAGTTCAAGCGATTCTCCTGCCTCAGCCTCCCAAGTAGGGAGTCCCAGGACTACAGATGTGCACCACCATGCCCAGCCAATTTTCATATTTTCAGTAGAGACAGGGTTTCACCATATTGGT
>PVKP010050431.1:0-13406 GCA_004027715.1 Plecturocebus donacophilus | reverse complement strand
CTTCCCGGGTTCGCTGCGCCCGATGTGAAACTCTCTGTCCTCAGCGCTTCCAATTGCTGTTTTCCTTGTGGGGATGGGACCAGCCGAGCCCGTCCGTCCCGTATACTCTGCACTGGGAAGCGCCGCGGTAGGTGCCGGCAAAACAGCCACGCCGGCCAAAAGAGTCGTGCCGGCGACCCGCGTGGCTTCTCCGCCGGGAATCTCCCGGTCTGTGGGCGACAAAAACTCGTTGGAAAGTGCGGCGTCCACTCGTTCTCTGCGCTTTCACTGGGAGCTACATTCCTGAGCTGTTGTTAGTCGGCCATCTTGGATCTCTCTCCTGGATAAGCTTTTTAATGTGCTGTTGCAATCGGTTTGCCAGTATTTTATTGAAGATTTTTGCATCTATGTTTATCATGGATATTGGCCTGAAGTTTTCTTTTCTTGTTGAGTCTTTGCCAGGTTTTGGTATGAGGATGATGTTGGTCTCATAAAATGATTTGGGAAGGATTCTCTCTTTTTCGATTATTTGGAATAGTTTCAGAAAGAGTGGTACTAGCTCCTCTTTGTATGTCTGGTAGAATTCAGCTGTGAACCCATCTGGATCTGGGCTTTTTTTGCTGATAGGATATTAATTGCTGCCTCAACTTCAGCCCTTGTTATTGGTCTATTCAGGGTTTTGACTTATTCCTGGTTTAGTCTTGGGAGGGTGCAAGTGTCTAGGAATTTATCCATTTCTTCCAGGTGTACTGGTTTATGTGCATAAAGTTGTTTGTAGTAATCTCTGATGGTAGTTCCTATTTCTGTGGAATCGGTGGTGATATCCCCTTTATCATTTTTTATTGCATGTATTTGATTCTTCTCCCTTTTCTTTTTTATTTATCTGGCCAGCAGTCTGTCTATTTTGTTGATCTTTTCAAAAAACCAGCTCCTGGATTTATTAATTTTTTGTAGGGTATTTTTTGTATCTCTATCTCCTTCAGTTCTGCTCTGATCTTAGTTATTTCTTGTCTTCTGCTAGCTTTTGAGTTTTTTTTTTTTAATCTTGCTCCTCTAGCTCTATCAGTTTTGATGATAGGGTGTCAATTTTAGATCTTTCTTTGCTTCTCATATGGGCATTTATTGCTATAAATTTTCCTCTAGACACTTCTTTAAATATGTCCCGGAGAGTCTTGTACATTGTGTCTTCATTCTAGATGGTTTCGAAGAGCATCTTTATTTCTGCCTTCATTTCATTCCATGAAGTTGTGCAGTTCTGAGTGAGTTTCTTAATCCTGAGTTCTAATTTGATTGCACTGTGGTCTGAGAAACTGTTTGTTATGATTTCCATTCTTTTGCATTTGCTGAGGAGTGATTTACTTCCAATTATGTGGTCAGTTTTAGAGTAGGTATGATGTGGTGCTGAGAAGAATGTATATTCTGTGGATTTGGGGTGGAGACTTCTGGAAATTTCTGTTAGGTTTGCTTGGTCCAGATCTGAGTTTAAGTTCTGGATATCCTTGTTAATTTTCTGTTCCATTGATCTGTGTAATACTGACACTGGAGTGTTAAAGTCTCCCACTATTATTGTGTGGGAGTCTAAGTCTCTTTGTAGGTCATTAAGAACTTGCTTTATGTATCTGAGTGCTCCTGTATTGGGTGTGTATATATTTAGGATAGTTAGCTCTTCTTGTTGCATTGATCCTTTTACCATTATGTAATGCCCTTCTTTGTCTCTTTTGATCTTTGTTGGTTTAAAGTCTATTTTACCAGAGACTAGAATTGCAACTCCTGCTATTTTTTTTTTTGCTTTCCATTTGCTTGTTAATCTTCCTCCATCCTTTTATTTTGTGCCCATGTGTGTCCTTGCACATGAGATGGATTTCCTGTATACAGCACACCAATGGGTTTTGAATTTTTATCCAATTTGCCAGTCTGTGTCTTTTGATTGTGGCATTTAGCTGATTTACATTTAAGGTTAATATTGTTATGTATGAATATGATCCTGCCACTTGGATGCTAGCTGGTTGTTTTGCCCATTAGCTGCTGTAGTTTCTTCATTGTGTCAATGGTCTTTACCATTTGGTACATTTTTGGAGTAGCTGGTACTGGTTGTTCCTTTCTATGTTTAGTGCTTCTTTCAGGAGTTCTTGTAAGGCAGGCCTGGTGGTGATGAAATCTGTGAGCAATTGCTGGTTTGTAAAGGAATTTATTTCTCCTTCACTTATTGAGCTTAGTTTGGCTAGGTATGAAATTCTAGGTTGAAAGTTCTTTTCTTTAAGGTTGTTGAATATTGGCCCCCACTCTCTTCTGGTTTGTAGGGTTTCTGCCAAGAGATCTCCTGTGTGTCTGATGGGCTTCCTTTTGTGGGTAACCCACCTTTCTCTCTGGCTGCTGTTAGCATTTTTTCCTTCATTTCAACCTTGGTGATTCTGATGATTTTGTGCCTTGGGGTTGCTCTTCTTGAGGAATATTTTTGTGGTTTTCTTTGTATTTCCTGGATTTGAATATTGGCCTGCCTTGCTAGGTTGGGGAAGTTCTCCTGCATAATATCCTGAAGAGTGTTTTCCAGCTTGGATTAATTCTATCTGTCACATTCAGGTATACCTATCAAACATAGATTAGGTCTTTTCATATAATCCCATATTTCTTGGAGGCTTTGTTCATTTCTTTTTGCTCCTTTTTCTCTAATCTTGCCTTTTCATTTTATTTCATTGATTTGATCTTCAATCTCTGATATCCTTTCTTCTGCTTGGTTGATTTGGCTATTAAAACTTGTGCATGCTTCGTGAAGTTCTCATGTTGTGTTTTTCCATTAAGTCATTTATATTATTCTATAAGCGGTTTATTCTCATTAGCATTTTGTCAAACCTTTTTTTCAGAGTTCTTAGTTTATTTGCTTTGGGTTAGAACATGTTCTTTTAGCTCAGAGAAGTTTGTTATTAACCACTTTCTGAAGTTTGTTTCTGTCAATTCATCAGACTCACTCTCCATCCTGCTTTGTTCCCTTGCTCATGAGTAGTTGTGATCCCTTGGAGAAGGAGTGATGTTCTGGTTTTTGGTGTTTTCATCCTTTTTGGACTTGTTTCTTCCCATGTTTGTGGATTTATTTACCTGTGGTCTTTGTAGTTGTTGACTTTTGGATTGGGTCTCTGAGTGGATGTCCTTTTTGTTGATGATGAAGTTATTTCTTTCTGTTTTTTAGTTTTACTTCTAACAGTCAGGCCCCTCTGCTATAGGACTGCTGGAGGTCCACTCCTCTGCTTGCCTGGGGATCACTTGGGGTGTCTGCAGAACAGTATGGGTTGCTGCCAGTTTCTTCTTTTGTTATCTTTGTCCCAGAAGGATACCCACTAGATGTCACCCTGAGCTCTCCTTTATGAGGTGTCTGTTTGTATATATGGGAGTCGGAGAGCTGCTTGAAGAGACAGTCTGTCCCTTATAGGAGCTCAAGTGCTGAGCTGTGAGCTCCATTTTTCTGGTCAGAGCTGCTGGGTAGATATGTTTAAGTCTGCTCTAGCAGACCTCATAACCACCTTTTTTTCCCAGGTTCTCTGTCCTGGGAAGATGGGGCTTTATTTATAAGCACCTGACATGCTGCTGCCTTTTTTCAGAGATGCCCTGCCCAGTGAGGACGTAGCCTAGTCACAGTCTGCCAGCAGAGGCGTTGCTGATCTGCTGTGGGCTCTGCAGAGCTCCTGTATGAGCTTCCTTGTGGTTTTGTTTATAGAAGAACTGCCTCAGTAATGGCAGTCTGACTCATTAATGTGGACTGTCTCTGTAATGACAGACTGCCTTGGTAATGCCGAGTTGCCTCGGTAATGGCAGACTGCTTCAGTAATGGTGGGCTGCCTTAGTAGTGGTGGATTGCCTTGGTAATGGCAGACGCCCTTCCCCCCTACAGAGCTGGACCATGCGTGGTCCAGCTGTGCTTGCTGTGAAACTCTCAATCCAGAGCATTTCAAATTGCTGGTCTTTGTGGGGGTGGACCCGCCAAGCCAGATCACCTGGCTCTGTGTTTCAGCCCTTCTTTATTCAGTTCAATGGGCGACTCTGTCTCCCAGGCGTTCCAGGTGCCAGTTGAAATGGCTGCCCAGGTTTGTGTGAGTTTTTGTGCAGAGACCCACTGTGCCAGCTGAAGCAGCCATGCTGGAGACTCATGGTGCTTTTCTGCCCAGGAATCTCCTGGTCTGTGGGCAGTAAAAATTCCTTTTGGAAATGTGGTGATCACTCCCTTTTGTATTCTCACTGGGAACTGTGCTCCAGAGCTGTTCCTCTTTGGCCATCTTGGATCTGCCTTTTTCTAATAACAATAGTTTTAATGCAAGAATCACATCTCTTGGAAAACCCACTTGAATTTGCATACAGGATATTTTTAATGTGTAATTTTTATTTTCATACATAAAATAACAGGCATTGATCTTGTCCCAAAAGCTATTTGAGAAGATAAATGCTTTGAAGACAGTTGTTTTAATTCAGTGACTCACTATGTATAATAGTAAAATCAATGCATCAATAAATTAAAAAAGTTAATTAATGACTTCAGTTTTAATCATGCAATGCTATGATTTAATGTAAAAGTGAACAAAATTTGTTACAGGTGTTTTGGAAGCACTTTAGTACTTTAAATAATACGTTAGAATCATTTAATCTCAGGGCTGTAAGGTCATTTAATCCAACCACCTATTTGATCCTTGAACTTTCTTGCTAACTCAAATAATAAAAAGAAGGTAAGGGGGAGTAACTCAAAACAGAAATGGGTGTGGCTTAAAGAGAGTTTTAAGCAGGATTTAAAAATGTAGCTTTGAAAGCTTTTAAATTCTAATTATACAGGGAGGTGGCGATGTTTTTATTTGCTATTTACCTTTGATCTATTACCTATTTTTGGTAGAGTGGGACATGCTTTTGTGAAAATATTTATGGTTTTTTCATCTGATGTTAAGATACTCATTTGAAGTTGCCCTGTAATTTTGAGAGTTTTTTAAACTAATATTAATATTTGGCTTTTGCTCTCAGATTAATAGCAAGTTATCCTAGATCTGGGTGATTTCTTTTGAATGTCTAAGTGATATACTGAATTTTAGAAATAGCTTCAGCTTCCTTGTTTTGGGACACATTAGACATGTTAAGTATAAAAAATCTAAATAATATCAAACTATAAGAGTAAGAAAGTAAAAATAACCTATAGCACCTTGCCCAATGTTAACATTTTTGTTAAATTAACTTTTGTGAAACTTACACATGCATATATATTTGATTTTCACATAAATATTTGCTAGTCTATAAATTGATGGGCTTTTATCATACATGTATTTTTTATTCAAAAATGTATTGTTGCCGTCTTTTCTGTCAATAAATATAGATTTATATAATAATTTTTAATAGTTGCAGAGTAGTATTATATGTATGTACTACAATTTATTCAATCAATAGGTTATTCCAAATTTTTGGCTATTATAAAAAACTATAATGAATATACATATTAAATGTATGTATCTTCATCATATTTGTAATGAGCTCCTTAAGATAATTTTTGAAAGTAGCATTGCAAACTCAAAGGATATGGATAGTAAAAGTTTTAAAACTTATTATAAAATTACCATTAAGAAGTCATACATTTATAATCCCATCTATAGTATATGAAAATGCTTATTTTTTGACAGTCTTACAAATACCAGTTTTTGCCCAGTTTATAAAATATTTTGCAAATATTATGAGTGAAAATATTTTATTTACATTTCTTTGGCTATTTGGTAATTACATACATTTTTATATTATTGGACATTTGCACTTCTTCATTTGTACATTTCTTCTTTGTATCCTTTTTTTTTTTTTTGAGACAGAGTCTTGCTCTGTTGCTCAGGTTGTTGTGCAGTGATGCAATCTCAATCTCAGCTCGCTGCAACCTCCAGCTTCTGGGTTCAAGTAATTCTTGGGTCTTAGCCTCCTGAGTAGCTGGGATTACAGACATGCACCACCATGCCTGGCTAATTTTTCTGTTTTTAGTAGAGACAGGGTTTCACCATGTTGGTCAGGCTAGTATCAAAATCCTAGCCTCAAGTGATCCGCCTGCCTTGGCCTCCCAAAATGTTTGGATTACAGGAATGAGCCACCACCCTTGGCCCCTTGTACATTTTTGTATTGAAGTATTTAGAAATATATTTTTTATTTAGTACATTAAGAATATGTCAAAGACTTGATGTCTAAATGTTATGGAGCAAATTACCACCATGGTCAGATGTGTAATAGACTGTGACCCAGGTTGGATTATTGATTGTTTGAAATCCTTGATGGGAAAGGCCATATTTTTTAAATTAAAATTTTTGTGTTCTTACTGTACTGTGTGATCTTTAACCCATGGTCACTATTTGCTGAATGTATAAATGAGCAAATAGAGGACTGGAACTGCCCTTGGGTGAATGGGTGATCTGAGGATTCATTTTGCTAAACATTGATATTTTCCAGAACATGTAATGATTTGCTCTGGCATTTTGTTTTCTACTCACATTTGTGCTGCCTTCAGGACCATAGTGACTGGTTTTATTTTTGGAAATGTCTTTTTAAGAATAAACTTTTCTAGTTCTTAAAAAGGTACCTTATTTCAAGTTGTGTGTGTATCAGTTCTTAACTCTGCCCCTCATAAAATGTTGCTTGTTTAGCCTTCAGTTATCTGCATGTGGAAGTATGCATTAAAGTCATTTTTAGAATTATGTAATAATGCACTCCTTGACCATAGGAACTTATTATTTTTAAATTCTTTGCTCTAAACTTCACCAATAGTGCAAATCAGTTGATAATGAGATTCACAATTGCTTTTACCATGTGTAGCAGGACTTCACTGATATGACGAATAAGATTTATTGACTTTGTATGTTGAATGTTAAAATGTTATTTGTTCTAAATGTCTGGAATCTGACTTGTTCCAAAATTAAAAATATTTCCAGAGTTAGAGATCTTAATTTTGAGACAGTTCATTGATTAAAAAATTAAATCTATCCTGACCACAATATTTTTCTGGCTGCATTTTCTTTTAGCTTCCCATTCTTTATGTGGAAGTGAAGGAATAGTATGTATTATGTATATCACATAATTCCAATTAATGCTTTAAAAAAAGTAGTTGCCAGAAAAACAAGATGTGGTATTTTAAAATATATAAGTACTAAAAACTCTTTTGGATTCTAGAATTTAAACTTTAGGATATACAGCATTTTGCTGTAAAACTTATTTTGTGGGTAACTTCTTTATAAGGAAATTGTAATTTATAACTCAGGGAGGATAGAATGTCAGGATGGTTTGTATCAGAACTAGTACTCTTTGATGGTTTTGAATACTACACATAGTATATCCAGGTAGGCTTGTGTGGTGTCCCAGATAAAATTACTCTCCCAGATTCCCAAACAGTGAAGCCATGAGGATGAAAAGGACATAATACCAAAAATTAATGACAGAGATATGTCCCTTTGGCCAGACTATCTATACTTCCTGCACTGTGGAAGTAGGCGTTACAGAGTTGCTGGAAACTGCTGAAACTTGAGTGGGGAAGCCCTGAGGCACCATTTCCTACAAGGACAGGAAGGTGTCGTGAAGAACTCTAGTGGGTATGTTAGCTGTCAATGCTTAAAGCTTTCCAAATCCCCAGACCTTTGTCAGCTATCAATCTTTAAAAAATTTTTTTTTATAGATGGGGTCTTGCCATGTTGCCTAGGTGGATTTTGAACTCCTAGACTCAAGCTCTCCACTCACCTCAGCCTCCGAAAGTTCTGGGATTACAGGCATGAGCCACTGCACCCAGCTCTATTATCTGTCAATCTTGACTAGAAAATAGAATAAATTATCTGGATCATTTAGGCAAAAGCATATTTTGGGGGTTGGAGAGGGCTGAGTTAGATATTTATTTCATATTTCATTTTAATTTCAGATGCCTATACCTAACCTATTAAGGTCATTTGTGCTATAATTGCAAAGTTGGGTGCAGTGGTGTCTACAAATGATGTTGATCAAGATCCATTGTTTTTCAGAAAGATTTTATTTAAATCTAGTTAGCTGTAACTAACCTAGATATTTACTGGCTATATTTAAAAGCTGCAGATTGAATCAAACCAATCCCCAAAGCCTAGGAAAGTTCCTGACCTAAATTAGGAACCCAAGCTCTATTATTATTTTTAGTTAACTACTACTCACAGCCATCCTCACATTTTTGAAAAAATACAGCCTCTGTAACAAAGTTTCTTTGTTTTAATGGAACTAAAAATATGCTGTATTTAGACCAAACAATAAAAATAAACTACCAAACTACCTTCTAATGCATGGGGGTTCTGGATAGAGGAAATAATAGATATTTAGAGGCATAAAATGACTCTTTGTGTGTTAAAAATTTTTATAAGGCTAGCCCTGTGTGTTTGATTTGCATCTGTTACCTCTTCAGCCAGATCTAAAGTGTGTGTGAGCAAAATAATTTTGGATTGAATTATGGCTTATACAGAATGCACTGTGTATAGCCTAAGCACCTAATGGGTTCCACACCTTAGGTAGAACAAATACTCCATCCTTTTTGATTAATTCTACCTACAAGATATTCCTGTCTAACACATTTAAGATATTCTCTGTGAAGCTAATTCATTTCAACTTGCAGACATAAATTAAATGTGTTTTTCAAATATAAATTATAAACCTATTTCTTTCTTTCTCTTAATTTTTTCTCTTTTATTTTTACTTATTTGTACTTTCAACATCTACTTTATTACCGACAATTTTTCTTTTTAAAAGCAATATTGGAGGGAGATGTGGCATTCTTAGATGTAGAACAATGAAATAATTGTTTCTTTTGGTGTTATCATCTTGGAAAAAGTTGTTACAGTAGATTGGGACAACTGCCTGAATTAAAAATAGTATGATTTCTAGCCAGAGAGTATACTTCTTTAATAAAGCATATAAATGCAATTTACTTATCCTTTTTTATTTCATTTTCTATTAAAATTTCAGGTCACTTTCATGAATTCAAAGGCAATTCACCAGTGATTTCTGGGTGCTGGGGCTGATATTTTTTGGGCCTATTTGTAAGTATTGATTTATTTGTCACTTTCCTCATTGTGTAATGATACAGTTATAGTTTATAAACAAGTTCTTAACTCCAAGTGTGTGTGAATTTTTATTAGTTTTTCTGCAATCATTTTGTTAAGTGTTTTGATATTTTTTTTTGTTAAGTGTTTTCTTGGGAGAAGCATAGAAAGAAGTACCAGCTGGTAATAAAAAGCGTCAATTTGTTGTAATTTCAAGTGAAATAACACAATGCAGGGCCTGTTATAATAAGCTTAAAGAATAACTATCTTACTCTTTGAGAATAGGGCTCAATTGTAGGACTGCGTTATCTTAAAGAGTGTAGTCCATATACACATGAATAATTTACCCTGATAACTTCTGATAGTCTTCTGGTTATCTGTACCTGAAAAGTTCTATGTGGCTATCTATTCCCTTAAAAAAGATGTGGGATGATAAATAATTCAAAGAGCTGACAGCACATGAGGAGATTAATACAGGCAATCCTCATTTTATTGTACTTTGTTTTATTGTGCTTTTCAGATTTTTTTTTAGACAAATTAGAGGTTTGTGGCAACCCTGCATTGGGCAAGTCTATTGGCACCATTTTCCCAACAGCATGTGCTCACTTCATGTCTGTTACATTTTTGTAATTCTCACAATATTTCAAACTGTCTTACAGGCCTATAAAAGGTGGTGAACTTGTGTGTATTGTGTGTGTTCTGATTGTTCCGCCAACTGGCTGTTCTCCCATCCTTCTCCCTCTCCTCAAGCCACCCTATTCTCTGAGGCACAACAATATTGAAATTGGGCCAATTAATAATCCTACAATGACGTCTAAGTGTTCAAGTGAAAGGAGAAGCATATTAAAGTCTCATATTAAATCAACGGCTACAACTTTGATTCAACTTTATGAGAAAGGCATGTTGAAAGCTGAGATAGGTCAAAAGCTAGGCCTCTTGTACCAGTTAGCCAAGTTGTGAATGCAAAGGGAAAGTTCTTGAAGGAAATGCCAAGTGCTACAACTATTATAAGTAAGCAAAATAGCCTTATTGCTGATATGGAGAAAATTTGAGTGGTCTGGATAAAAGACCAAATGAGCCACGACATTCCCTTAAGGCAAAGCCTAAACTAGAGCAAGGCCCTAACTCTCTTCAATTTTTGTGAAGGCTGAGAGAAGTGAGGAAGCTGCAGAAGAAAGTTTGAAGCTAGCAGAGATTGGTTCACAAGGTTTAAGGAAAATAGTCTCCATAACATAAAAGTGAAGGTGAAGCAGCAAGTGCTAATGAAGAAGCTGCAGCAAGTTATCCAAAAGATCTAGGTAAGACCATTGATGAAAGTGACTACATCAAATTACAAATTTTCAATGTAGATGAAACAGCCTTATATGGGAAGAAGATGCTATCTAGGACTTTTATAGCCAGAGAGGAGAAGTCAACACCTGGCTTCGAGGCTTCAAAGGATAGGTGAACTCTTTTGTTAGAAGCCAATGTGGCTGGTGAATTTAACTTGAAACCAATGTTTATTTAACACTGGCCTTTAGGAATGAACTCTGCCTGTGCACTATAAGTGGAATAAGGAAGCCTGAGTGACAGCACACTTGTTTATAGCACGGTTTACTGAATATTTTAAACCCATGGTTGACACCTACTACTCAGAAAAAAAGATCCCCTTAGAGATATTATTACTCATTGAAAATGCACCTGGTCATCAAGAACTCAGGTGTAGATGTACACAGAGATTAATGTTTGTATGCCTGCTAACACAACATCCATTCTGTAGCCCATGGGTCAAGGAGTAATTTCAACTTTCAAGTCTTATTATTTCAGAAGTACATTTTGTAAGGCTGTAGTTGCCATACACAGTGATTCTGCTAATGAATCTGGGCAATGTAAATTGAAAACTTTCTATGAAGGAGTCACCATTCTAGATACCATTAAGAACGTTTGTGATTCATGAGAGGAAGTCAAAATAGCAATATTAACAAGAATTTGAAAGAAATTTATTTCAACACTCATGGATGACTTTGAAGGGATCAAGACTTCATTGGAAGAGGTAACTGCAGATGTGGTAGAAATAGCAAGAGAAGTCGAAATAGAAGTAGATTCAGAAGTGGAGCCTAAAGATGTAACTAACTGAATTTCTGCAATCTCATGATACAACATGAACAGATGAGAAGTTGCTTCTTCTACATGAGAAAAGAAAGTAGTTTCTTGAGATGCAGTCTACCCTGGTGGAAGATACTGTGAACATTGTTTAAATGACAATAAAAGTTTTAGAATATTACATAAACTTAGTTGATAAAGCAACAGCAGAGTTTGAGAGGATTGACTCAACTTTGAATGATGTTCTACTGTGCATAAAATGGTATCAAACAGCATTGTATGTTACAGAAAAATATTTCGTAAAGGAAGAGTCAATCAATGAGGCAAATGCCATTGTCTCATTTTAAGAAATTGCCACAGCCACCAAACCTTCTGCAACTACCACCTTGATCAGTCAGCAGTCATCAGCATCAAAGCAAGAGCTTCCACTCATAAAAAAGATTACGTCTCACTGAAGGCTTAAATGATCATTATGATTTTTTAGCAATAAAATATTTTTAATTAAGGAATATACATTGTTTTTTAGACATCATACCATCACACACTTTAGAGTATAGTATAGTGTCAACATGACTTATACGCACTGGGAAACCAAAAAGTTTGTGTGATTTGCTTTATCACAATATTTGCTTTATTGCACTGGTCTGGACCAAACCTGCAATATCTCCAAGGCATGCCTATACTAAGGCATACTGTACTATTCCCCATCCACAAAACACCATTATATTTTAAATAATATTTTGAAGGACAAAGATACTTTTTATAAGTAAAGAAGGCAAATTTCAAGAAAAAAATTGAATGAACTTTAAAGATCTATTAAAGTACTTGAAATTAATCAATATATATTTATTATATAGAAGTCGTGTAGAGTATGTGGCAGATATTAAAAATGTCTGTGTGTATTTAAATCTATAATTAAGTAACTTGAGTTTAAAATATATGTGTATGTATACATTGTTGTAAACTATTGGTATTTAAGGGGATTTTTTTTACATTTGATAACAGCAAAGACATAGGAAACTTTTTCTTTGTTAGTGTACTGCTCTAAAGGAGTTTTAAAGAATATACTTCTAGGAAATTATTTGAAATAAGCAATGTTATAAATTAAAGTTTAAGTGATTCTGTATTTAAGCAGAGGTATTGAAAATGTATTTAATATCAGCTTTACCTTTCTTTTAATAGTAGTATTGATTAGGACAGGCATTTTGAACCAGTTAAAAAATAGATGTTCATGTTTAATATAGTTTAACACACTTTATGTATTTTTAATGCTTTAATAATAAATAGTTGTTTTATGAAACTATCAGTTTGCTTTTTATTATTTTTATACTTAAGTCTTATGTAAGGCACAAAATTTACTGTAGGATCACTTGGATTAAACATAAGCTGTTAATTTATGCAAGATATTGTGGTGGAGATTAGGAGGCAAAGAAGATAGAGAAAGAAATATAAAGTATCTTTGAAGGGCTCTTTGTGAAAACAGATTCTAAGGAACTGAACTTACTCTATTGGAAATCTGAATGAAGGGAAATAATTTTGAGCTGTCCAAATCTTAGTTGCTGTCTCTTCTTTACTTCCTTTCTCTCTTCTTTCATATTATTTAGTCATTCCCATTAGTAAGTTTTTAGGATGAGTAGAGATTTTGAAGTGACAAATACAATTACCAGCATTTCAACCAATATAGCCTTCATTAAAATATAGTTTACATTTCTTATCACCCAAAGGCTCCGTTTCCTGAATTCTTCAATTTATTCCCTCCACCAAGACATATTTAGACTAACTTTGAATGGTGGTGATCCAAGTAACTGAGCATTTTCTTTTGATTTAACAAAGAGAAAGGCTAAAATTAGAAGGGACACTGTTGATGTAGTTTCTGTATGGTTATCTCTGGAGTTCCACTTAAAAACAAAACAAACAACAACAACAACAACAAAAAACCCCAAAAAGCCTTTAGTCAGTTTTTGTCTGGCCATTTAGGCAGAAGTCATGCTAGTCATACAGCCTTAAAACAATTATTTTCTAGTCTTGAGAATTTCTGTATGCTTATTTAAGGGCATGGACTTCGGTGTTCCTTTGGTCAGTCATCCCAGCTTTTGCTACGGCTGTCTCCTGACTACAGAACCTTTTGGTTAAAGAAATATAGCCGGATACTATGACTAAGATAAGTCAGACAAAATTAACATGGCATCCAAAATTCTTTTTTTTTTTTTTTATAAAAAGAATAAAAGAGAGAAAGAAAGAGGAAGAGATTTTAGAAAAAGAGAGAAAAGGAGAAAGAAAGAAACAGCAAAAGAAAGAAAAAAAGAA
>PVKP010050430.1:0-13396 GCA_004027715.1 Plecturocebus donacophilus | reverse complement strand
GATCAGTGACACAAAGCCTTCTTTTTCCTTTTCAGGGTGACTCAAATTGTAGTCCTAATCTGAACAGTCCGAAACACAACTCCGTCTCACATAACTTGATAGTGCATTTGCTATGCTCCCATTTACACAAACTGCTCAGATGCTCCAAACGCTGAGTCTGTTCGTCTTCATTCTATACCTTTGGGAGATGCCAGTACAAAGTTGTTTTTTCTTTCTTTTTTTTAATGGAGATGTAATCGCCATAGCAACTAAAAGATATAAATCGAGCCTAGTTGAATCATTGTGCTCGAGATAATGGTCAGGGCAGAGACTGAGTTAAAACTGGGGTGAGGGTGAGAGTGGGGAAATGGATGAGAATAAAAACATTTATGTCCCTAGAATGTCTGGGTTTGGGTTAGCTCTGTTTCGTAAGGAATACTGTTGGCCTTCAAATGCAGGGCCAGTTGGGAGAGAAGGAGGTGGGGCAGTAGCTGAGGTGTCTAGGCAGTTGATTCGCAGTGAAAGGCAGGTTACAAGAACAGGGACAGCCCCTCTGCCATGCAGTCCCCTCCCTATCCTGAGAATAAGGGCATTTGAGAGAAGCCAATGGTATTGGAGGCCCAGAATCCAACTTAAGCCGCTTAGTTGGTACAACTGTAAACCCTCCCTCACAGAGGCTGGGCCCTGCAGCCTTTCTAAGCAGGGTGAAGACAGGTAAGGGGACTTCCATGTCGAAGAGGTAGGTTCCCGCGAGCTGCACCCGAGCTTTTGCTCAGGGCCCAACACGCGTAATATAAATGCCAAGTTACTCAGAGGCGCACGTGAGAAGGCGAGGGCCCGACGCACGCGGTGTACTGCCAAAGTCACGAGGGCGGCGCGCTTGGGGAACACCCCGAAGCCCCTCTCCCTTCCGCCTCTGGAAAGCAGCCCCCTCTCTTCCAGCTCCTCTGCGGGGCGTGTGGCCGTGCGCTGCTTCTTGCGGACCCCAGGCTGGGCGAGGGGGCCGCGGCGGCCACATGGCGCGCTCGGGGAGATGGCAGCTGCGCTGTGTTTCCAGCAGCGAGAGGTGAGTCACTGGCTCCGCGGCCCCAGGGCTGAGCAAACGCTCCGGCCCAAGCAGCTACCGAAGCGGCCGCAGCCTCTTCCTCCTTTCCTCCTCCTCCTCCGCCGCCGCTACCGCCACCGCCTTGGTTGCCGCCTCCGCGCCCAGCCTCCGCCCCGTCCCCTCCCCCTCCACCCGCGAACTTAGTCAGCGGTTCGCGCCGCCGCGCGCCCATTGGCCGGCGGAACGCGCCGCGTCACAATGGAGCCGGTCGGAGGCGGCGAGCCGGGCAGCGCCGGGGCTTCCCGCTGAGCCCGCAGCCGCCGGCAGCCGGGAAAGTGCGGGCGCGGGGCCGCAGCCTGCGCGCCCGGAGCGGCCCGGGAGCACGCCGCAGGGAGCGCGGGCGCCCGGGGCTGGAGTCGCGCAGGGCGGTCGGAGCGTGACCCCGCGGTTCCAGGAGACGGAGTCGCGCCGACAGAGGTGGCGGAGGGGTACGGGGGCGCCGCAGGTAGGGCCAGCCGAGCAGGTGCGCTCCTGTCCATGCCTCACCTGTGAGATAGCTGCGGGCCGGCTGCGCCGCTGGAGAGACGCGTGGCGGCTTCGCTCTGCTCCCTGCCTCCGGGGCAGAGGGAGCCCTACGCGGAAAGGACCTCTCCTGTGTGCTGGGGTCTTTTGGGCGAGAGGAGAGGGCGGTCGCGCCGAGGCAGTCTCCGCGCCGCACCTGAGCGGGCGTCCTCCGGGCGGGGCGGGAACGGGGTTCCGCTTTCCCAGGCTGGCGTCTCGCTCCGGGTGAGCGCAGCTCCCCTGAGGGTGCCCCCATTGGGTCGCTCTCTTTTGCCCCCTGCCCTGGCCCTGTTTGTTGGGAAATAGTTCATGCTCCTGGATACTCGTTGTTTGCCTGTAATTTGGTAGTGGTGTTGATTTGTTTGAGAGAGAAGGGACAAGCGATCCCAATTTAAAAAGAAGACTCGGGAGTTTTCCCTGAGCTTAGTGGAGCAGGTGCTGAGGTCAGAAGGGCGGAGGCTCAGGGTAGGCTCATTAATCTGTGTCCTCAACCGACTTCCTAAAGTCCGTAGATCGCCTTTAGTCAGATGACATTTATGGAAGACTCTTTTCTTTGTGGTCAAAAAGACTCCCCTCTAAAAGAACAAAACCGACGTGTGAACTTCCTTGAATATATTCACCTCGCCTAAAGGCTTAAGACAAACAAAACACCCCACTGGTAAAATATCAGTATGAGCATTTTAATGGTAAATATTTAGCCAAATTAAAAGAGGCAGTTTGTTCAGATGATATTAAGAAGATATTAAATGGCATGATCATTTTTTTAAGAGACTTAACCTGTTTGAAAATGATATAATGGTCTTTACAGAACACCCCAGAAATCTAAAAACGTATCTTTATCAGATGGTTCTGTCCCCTAAACCTAAGTTTAGGAGTGAGCATGGAAAAGAAGTCAAACTGCAGTATACTTTTTTGAACAGTTCCAGTACCCTCTATGTGTACGGGTTACTAATCCTGAGAAGCCCAAATGCTCTTTGTTTTTGAGGTGTGTGTGTGTGTGAAACAGTCTCGCTGTATCGCCCAGGCTGGAGTGCAGTGGTGTGATCTTGACTCATACAACCTCCACCTCCTGGGTTCAAGTGATTCTCCTGCTTCCGCCTCCCAAGTAGTTGGGACTACAGGTGCCCGCCGCCACGCGTGGCTTATTTTCATATTTTTAGTAGAGGTGGGGTTTCACCATGTTGGCCAGGCTGGTCTGGAACTCTTGACCTCAAATGATCCACCCATCTCGGCCTCCCAAATTGCTGGGATTACAGGCGTGAACCCAAATGCTCTTTGACTTGTGGGTGCTGGGGTGACTTTCTTTTTCTCCTGGCTTTCCTTGTCAGCAGCTCTAGTCAGAGAATATAAAATGACAGCCAACCCCCCAGGTAATTGGGCCTGTGTAATTTTAGAATATAAGCCCTAACATGTCTGATATTTCTGTAAGCTAAAAGAGGTCTTTTCGTTCTGGTAGAGAGTGAGGGTGATGTTGTCATTGAGTGCACCCTTGGGTCATGGCATTTTCCTTATACCTAGTATCCTCAAAAACATTTTTAAATCTGCATGTCTGAATTAAGTTTACTGTTCTTTGAAACGTATTCTCTTTTTCTTTAATTGGTAAGGTGTTCCAGCATGTTCAGCCTATTATGAATCTTTCCACATTTTGAATGATTTCATTTGACTAGTTGAGATTTGCTTTTTTAAACCTCTTCTCTACCACTATCACCATTCCCCATTTCTATTTTAATTTTCAGAATCCTGAGAGAGACAATACCAACAGTTATTAAAATGAAAAGAGGCTTAATAAAACTTAAAAGATACTAAGCCCTTCAAGATTTTTAGACTAATCTATCTATTGTCCTGCAGTGGCCTGAAATTTGTCATTTTTTGTTGTTTTTTGAAGTTGAAGGGGAAAAATATTTTAAAATTTAGGACATCCTTGCTTTAGCCAAGGTTTTTCTTATAAACAAGGGTTTTTGTTTTAGTTTTCAAATTCTTCTAATAGTATCTATTTTATGTTTTCTGGATTTTTTACTATTCATAGTCTATTTAATCCAATCCCCGATTTTCATTTGGTGTCTCTAAAGTTGAAGTATCTAATTTTACTATTATTTCTCCTTCTCAGCATCCTTCTACCATACACTGAAATTAAAAATGAAGGCATTCTGATTCTGTCATGTTACTTACACTCTTGGTGGAATGATTTGCATCATTTTGCATGGAGCAGTTCCCCATTGCTGTCTGACTCCCAGAACACTGGGTACATCAGTAAACAGTGTTGACCTCTGACCATTCAAGAAGAATTTGGGAGACCCAATTATAGTGTAGAATTTATTTAACCACTTGTAAAATGCCTTCTAATTTGTGTCATGTCTTGTTTTCATATTGCTGCCTTGTATTGCTATTGCTTACTTTCATTTTATTCCCCATCTGTATTTTCTAAACTTCCTACATGCCTTTGTTTTTAATTTCTCTGGTGTTTAAAATCATCCCTTTGGCAGACATAATAACCTATTTTTCTGATCCTTAAGATTGATCTTAAATAAAATTAGGCCTAGCTCCAATCTGATCTCTCTCCTAAGTTCTTATCACTGTGGTTCATTTAGCAATTGAACAAAGGGTAACAATATACTCCCTGTTCTATGACTGCCTTTCCTTTAGGATTCTACTCAGTTGCAACACAGTTTATGTTTACTCTTTCAACGCTGCTGTGAACCTGAGTAAAGAAAAGGAATAAAAATGAGTTGTCAGGGTTTCAACCTTGACCTTTCCTTTTTGCCTTTTTGACCTTTTTTGCTGTTTTTGATATGGGTCATATGATTCTGCTTCTTTCTTTCTAGACTGTCTATATTTAAACTTCATCTCTTGCTTTTTTAAATTTCAGAGTCCCTTTAAATTATTTCTTCATGTCTGTCATCCTGTGGCCATTTCCAGGACTCCATTCTGCAATGCCTGTTCTTCAGCTAACAAGCACAGCATCTTTCACAGAAGCTGCCAGCTGCACAGCTTCTATTTCTTTTGTGTATCCAGCTCCACGTGGGTGACTGAGATCTTCCTCTGCTCATTTCTGATGGAGCCCACATTCTTTATTGTCAAGTAGCAGATTTTTTTTATTCCTTCTCAGGTAGCAGACTTAAGAGCATATTCAAACCTTCCTTATTTTCTTCTGTCAAATTCCTTTTCAGCATTTTGAAACACTTTTTTTTTTTTCAAAAGGTCTTGCAAATTACAAGCAAGCGTCTTTCAAGGGTTTACCTAAGAGAACAAACTTTGCAGACTGACAGGCGTGATTCTGAACTCTTTGCCATAACTTTGGATGAGTTGTGGATTAGTTAAAATTAGTTGCCAGTTACAGAGATTGCAAATAACAATGGCTTGGTCAAAATGATGTTTGTTTCTCTTTCACATTAAAAAAACTGCAGAGTGGCAATGTATGGCTGGTATGGTGGTTCTACGGTCTTCTGAGAACTAGACTGATTCTACCTTTTGGATCATCTATCATGTGTAAGATGAGACCCTCAGCTTCATGATCCCAAGATGGAGCTTCAGCCATCACCCCAAGATCCAGGTAGCAGAAAGAAGGAAAGAAGGAAAACAGAAGGAGGGGAAAGGCAAGAGCCCATAGTCTCTGAAGGAAAATTCCTGGATGCCATCATACAGTTCTTGTTATATGTCATTGCCTAGAACTTAGTGACAGGACCTCAGGTAGCTGGAAGAGAGACTGGGAAATACGGTCCTTATTCCAGATAGTCTTATGCTTAGTGAAATTAACAAAAGAGGGAGGCTCAAATCCTTAGAAAAAAGTGGGAAATTTGGGAGATATCCAAACACCATAGCTATCCTAAACCTCTTTTTTCTTGACTAATACTGTCTTTCTCACAGTATTCTTAGAATTAAAATAAATGTGCTACATTAGAGCATCTAATTTAGTATCTGGCGTAAAACAAGCTTTCAGTGAATGCTGTTTATATTCCTCCTTATTTCTTTTTTTTTTCTTTTGAAAGAAAAAGAGAAAAGAAAGAAAGAAAAAAGAATGAAAGAAAGAAAGAGGAAGAGAAAGAGGGAGAGGGAACGGGATTCTTGTTCTATTGCCCAGACTAGAATGCAGTCTAAAAATGGGTATTAAAAACCTCTTTTATGCCAATAATTGTGCTTAACAATGGAGACAGGAAGGAAAAGGGGATGAAAATAACAAATAAGCAGCCAACCAATATTTTATTTAAACCTGTGAAATGCTATGCAATTGCTGAGGAGTGATTTACTTCCAATTATGTGGTCACTTTTAAAATAGGTGTAATGTGATACTGAGAAAAATGTATGTTTTGTGGATTTGGGGAGGAGAGTGAGTTCTGTAAATATTTGTTAAGTTTACTTGTTCCAGGTCTGATTCAAGTCCTGGATATCCTTGTTAATTTTCTATCTTGTTGATCTGTCTAATATTGACAGTGTAGTGTTAAAGCCTCCCGCTATTATTGTGTGGGAGTCTAAGTCTCTTTGTAAGTCATTAAGAACTTGCCTTATGTATCTGGGTGCTCCTGTATTGGGTGCGTATATATTTAGGATCGTTAGCTCTTCTTGTTGCATTGATCCTTTCACCACCATGTAATGTCCCTCTTTGTTTCTTATGGTCTTTGTTGTTTTAAAGTGTGTTTTATCAGAGACGAAAATTGCAGCTTCTGTTTTTTTTTTTTTTTATTTTGCTCTCCATTTGGTTGGTAAGTCTTCCTCCACCCCTGTTTTGAGTCTTTGTGTATCCTTGCATGTGAGATGGGTCTAAATACAGCATACTGATGGGTTTTAGCTTTTCATCCAATTTGCCTATCTGTGTCTTTTGATTGGGGCATTTAGTCCATTTAATTTTAGGATTAATATTGATATATATGAGTTTGATACTGTCATTTAATGCTATCTGGCTATTTTGCCCATTAGTTGATGTAGATTCTTCAATATGGTGATGCTCTTTACCTTTTGGTATGTTTTTGGAATGGCTGATACTGGTTGTTCCCATCTACGTGTAGTGCTTCTTTCAGAAGCTCTTGTAAAGCAGGCCTGGTGGTGATGTAATCTCTGAGTACTTGCTTGTTCGCAAAAAAATTTATTTTTCCTTCACTTATGAAGCTTAGTTTGGCTGGATATGAAATTCTAGGCTGAAAGTTCCTTTCTTTAAGGATGTTGAATGTTGGCCCCCACTCTCTTCTGGCTTGTAGGGTTTCTGCTGAAAGATCTGCTGTGAGTCTGATGGGCTTCCCTTTGTGGATAACCCGACCCTTCTCTCTGGCTGCCCTTAGCATTTTCTCCTTCATTTCAACCCTGGTGAATTTGACGATTATGTGCCTTGGGATTGCTCTTCTTGAGGAATATCGTTGTGGTGTTCTCTGTATTTCCTGAACTTGAATATTGGCCTGCCTTGCTAGGTTGGGGAAGTTTTCCTGGATAATATCCTGAAGAGTATTTTGCAGCTTGGATTCATTTTCTTCGTCACATTCAGGTACATCTATCAAACATAGATTAGGTCTTTTCACATAGTCCCATATTTCTTGGAGGCTTTGTTCATTCCTTTTTACCCTTTTTTCTCTAATCTTGCCTTCTTGTTTTATTTCACTGAGTTGATCTTCGACCTCTGTTATCCTTTCTTCTGCTTGGTCAATTCGGCTGTTGAGACTTGTGCATGCTTTGTGAAGTTCTCGTGTTGTGTTTTTCAGCTCCATCAGTTCACTTATATTCCTCTCTAAGTTGTCCATTCTCGTTAGCATTTTGTTAAATCTTCTTTGAAGGTTCTTAGTTTCTTTGCATTGGGTTAGAACATGTTCTTTTAGCTCACAGAAGTTTCTTATTATCCACCTTCTGAAGTCTGATTCTGTCAGATCATCATACTCATTCTCCGTCAGGCCTTGTTCCCTTGGTAATGAGGAGCTGCGATCCCCTGTACGAGGAAAGGCATTCTGATTTCAGGTGTTCTCAACCTTTTTGCACTGGTTTCTTCCCATTTTTGTGGATTTATCCACCTGTTGTCTTTGTAATTGCTGACTTTCAGATTGGGTCTCTGAGTGGATGTCCGGCTTGTTGGTGATGAAGTTTTTTCTGTTTCTTAGTTTTCCTTCATCGGACGTCCCTTCCCCACAGAGCTAGGCCTTCCTGGATTCGGCTGTGCTTGCTGTGAAACTCTCAGTCCTCAGTGCTTCCAATTGCTGTTCTTGTGGGGATGGGACCAGCCGAGCCCGACTAAAAGGGCACCCAGTCCCATATACTCCGCACTCAGAAGCACTGCGCCGGGGTGCCGGCAAAACAGCCTCACCGGCCAAAAGAGTTGTGCTGGTGACCCGTGTGGCTCCTCCGCCGGGAATCTCCCAGTCTGTGGGCAACAAAAATTCATCTGAAATTGCGGCGTCCACTCGCTGTCTACACTTTCACTGGGAGCTACAATCCTGAGCTGCTGCTAATTGGCCATCTTGGATCTCTCTCTGCCCAGTGATGAAGTTTTTTCTGTTTCTTAGTTTTCCTTTGGCGGATGCCCATTCCCCACAGAGCTGGACCTTCCTGAGTTCAGCTGTGCTTGCTCTCAGTCCTCAGCACTTCCAATTGCTATTCTCCTTGTGTGGATGGGACCAGCCAAGCCCGACTAAAAGGGCACCCAGTCCCATATACTCTGCACCGAGAAGTACCACGCCGGGGCACCGGCAAAACAGCTACGCCAGCCAAAAGAGTTGTGCCGGCGACCTGTGGGGCTCCTCCGCCAGGAATCTCCCTGTCTGTGGGCAACAAAAATTCGTCTGAAAGTGAGGTGTCCACTTGCTCTCTGCACTTTCACTGGGAGCTACAATCCTGAGCTGCCGCCAATCGGCCATCTTGGATCTCTCTCCCTCCTTCTTATTTCTTTTCCTTGCATCGTCTAGTTTCCCTGCTACAAATCACTGGCCCCTAAATCCTATTAATATTTTAAACACCTGGGCACTTGCCCCACTTGGTGTTACCCGACTGCTGTGTTGTGCCTTGTCATGGGAGGGAGATGGGGTTTTTGAGTGTCAGAGAGCAAGACATTATTACTCAACATCAGCATTTATTCTTAGCTTAAAACCATAGCCAGTGAAATCAACTAGATCTGGACACAAATCTTCCCTCAGTGTGCAACCATAGTCTCTCTCATTCTCTGTGTAAACGATAACAACTGGCTATGAGGATTGAATGAAAAAAAGTACGTAATATAAAATATCAAAATACAGAATGGTTAATGATACAGAATGGTTAAGTCTTAACCTTCCTCAGCCTTAAATTATTTTTTGGCTGATCCACTCTCAGAAGCTAAACATTACCACCATTTGAAATATGTAACAGTATTTTTTTTTCAGTAGCTATTAAGCATCTAGTTTGTACCAGGCACTGTGCTATATTTGGGGATGCAATGATGGTGAACAAAAATGCACATGGTCCCCACCCTCATGGAGATCTGGGACCATACTGAGGAGGACAGGTGAATCAGTCACTCACTGCAAACCGATGAAAAGTTGTCACTGTGAGGTTGTTATAAAGGAGACATACACTCACTGTGAAGGCATGTGCAAATGACTTCTGCCTGGAAGCTGAATAATGACACTGGGAACAAAATTTGGCTAGTGAGCTGAAGTAACAGAAAGAGAAGGAGTATATCTTGGAATGAGCTCAGACATGACATGTGCCTACCCTTAGACAGGGACCAGAATGTGCCACAGGTTTCCATTCCAAAGGAGACATTTCAAAATGTCTGAAGCCATTTTTAAAAATGATATATAACTTCTCAAAGTGAGACTCAGTCAGGAATAATCTCATTCTTATACAGTTTCTTTGGGCTATATTAGCAAACTTCAAATACGGATGCTGCCTTAATACTACAAGCAGATTCATCTGAGACAGGGTGCTATAAAGTAAGATATTTTCATAAAATGTCAGAGGATTGATCTGTCTCATCCTTAGCCAATGGAATTCGAAACCATGTGGCTGAATGGGGAAAGACTGTTGGCCAAAAAATCAGTAGCCCATAAAGCCGCTGTGGAAAATGACCACAGGATGGGAAGTATGAGCAGTGTGTTTCAGAGGGTTGGGTGGCTGGACTGTGCATGGGATGGCCTTCTCAAAGCCAGTAGACAGCCCCATCGGCCGGTCCCTCTGTACCTTTCAAATTTGCATGGGCAGGAGCCAGCATGGCTGGGAGTGCTATTGGCAGGTGCATTAGAAGGTACCATTTCTCCTTGCCATGTCCTGCAGAGCTATTAGAGGAGTTCATGGGGAAATAATGCCTCTCTGATCCCTGTAACAGCCTTGGAGGATGGCAGAGAACACTCTACTTCCATGCATCTTCCACGTATTGTGGTATGGTGTGACCGAGCTTTGGAGATGGAGCCATCAGCCATTGCACTGCAGATTGTTCCTTGCTGTACAAATTTAAGATAAATTCTGTTCATCTAAAGATTTAAATTCATTTCTCTTAGCAAAACTGAGTTTATTCCTGGCCCTATTTCAATGCTAAAATAAGCAGTCCCCAACTAAGCAATGACTTGTCTTTCAGAAGCATTTGTGGATCATATGGGGAAGTTTAAGTTTTTCCCTGAAGGTTTGATAATTTGAGTCTATGAAACAAAGTGATAATACACAGCTTCACAGAAAGAAAAAAAAGGGCTTATAAATTTTATTATGTGCATATGTATGCACAGAAGTCATATAAAATATTTTAAAAACTTAAAGAAATGGCCAGATGGTTAATGTTTTTATATCATCTTGAGGTAACAGAAAGAACAGGTGCTGAGAGCATGGCCCAAGACAGGTTGTGGGAAGGAGAGAAGAGGCCCGGCTAGCAAAGGTGGTCTTGTTATCTAGATGAACCTCTCTGATAGCAGCTCTCAGATAAAATAGACGGTAAATATTCCTTTCAGACCTTTGAAGCTGTCAGACTCTCAGTTAATCTCTCCTAGATCCAGACAGAGAAGGTGGAGCCTCAGAGAAAGCCTGGCTGAATCAATGCAGATACGCTATGGATACAAATCTCCCCCACAAAAGACAGTGTTACAGGCCTACTTCCGTTTGCAGGCCCTCTGAGCAGCCATCTCAAAATATGTCAAAGAAGTATATTTTGGGGTCCAATATTTTGGTTTCCTTCCATCATAATGCAGTTTCTCAGAGGCACAGTGTCGTGCATGGTAGTCAGGTTCACAGGCAATCTCAAGTGAGTTTATGCTGGCCAGTGGTACCCTAAGGTGCCAGAGTCTTTTGCCCTTCCTCTCCCTGGAATCTCCTTGTAACTTGGCCTTCCTGCTTTGAATTTGCCTGGGTATTTGCAGTTCCTCCCTCAGTGGCACAGCAAGCTCCTTCCTACCTCAGGGCCTTCTCAGTTGCTGTTCTTTCTGCCTAGAATGCTCTTTCCTTATGAATTTTCACAACTACTTTCTGCTCAAGAGTCAGCTCAAATGTGACCTCAAAAATACCTTCCCAGCCACCTTAGGGAGAGTTCCCATCATAGTCTTTTAATCCTTGGTTTATTGTTTGCTTTTTATTGTTTGCTTGCTTATTTATGGTGTCTTCCCCTCACCCCCACCAGAATATAGTTTCTGTGAAAGCAAGAACTTTGTCTCACTTGTTTAACTGCTCTTAAGCCTAGTGTGCAGTAAACATGGCAAAAGTGCTGCATGTGATAGTGGACAAATAGTATTGCCTTGTTGATATGGTTTGGCTGTGTCCCTACCCAAATCTCATCCTGAATTGTAGTTTGTATAATCCCCACGTGTCATGGGAGGGACCAGGTGGAGATAACTGAATCATGAGGGCTGTTTCCCCCATCCTGTTCTTGTGGTAGTGAGCTAGTTCTCACAAGATCTGATGGTTTTAAAAGGAGCTTCCCCCTTCCCTGGGCACTCATTCTGTCTCCTGGCACTCTGTGGAGAGATGCATTCCATCATGATTGTAAGTTTCCTGAGGCCTCCCAAGCCAAGCAGAACTCTAAGTCAATTAAACCTCTTTCCTTTATAAATTACCCAGTCTCAGGTATGTCTTTATTAGCAGTAAGACAATACTGCTAATTGACTAATGTACTATTGTAATGTACTGCTAATGACTAATGTAATTAGTGAGAATGGACTAATATACCAATTAAGCATAAAATGGGGATAATAATGTCCATTGCACTTACCTCACAGAACAAATGAGGGCCTGGAATTAGTGGATTAAAGATACCTTCCTCAGAATTTGCTGTTCACCTTTAGATTCTGTATTTTTTGCCAGCAGCAATACTATTTACCCAGTTATGTATCCCAAGAAACTTGGAATTCATTCTGGGCTTCTCCTTGCTTTATTCTCCTCTTATAGGATTGGTAACCAATTTGTCTAGCATCTGTATCCTTCAGGTCCTTCTATCACAGGACCTGTGAAGCTACAGGATAGCTGGAGAGGGGCTATGGCATCCCATCATTGCCTGGTTTAATAACCCTTTAATGGCTCCCTTTGCCCCAGGATTAAGTCCAAACACCATGGTGTGCTATGTGAGAAAATCTTCCTTTGTCTGGCTTCTGCAGCTCTTCAGCTTCATCTCGTGCCACTCTGTCATCTCTTTGTCCAGTGCATGTACCATGGACACAGTGTGCAGTCCCACCCCCATACACCAGCTGTCTTAAACTATTTGCAGTACAGGGAGGAAGGTTCTAGGTAGCCAGATGGCTTCATTCCATAGCTTTGTTCCTTTCCTTTATTGGGGATTCTCTTGACAAACACATGACCATCTTTCAAGGCTCAGTTAAAGCATACCTCTTCTGAGAGACCCTTTTTGACACCTTCTCTCTGCCTCTCATCCTTACGGCTCCTCACTCTTCTGTGCCACTTCTGAGCTATACCCGTCATCGTACCTAGGCTAGAGAACAGGTTGACCTCCTTCTGGGTGCTCCTTCATGATACACAATGTATTTTGTTCATTTCCTTGGATTCCTGGGCCAGATGTCATACATGGCATACTGTGGGCATGCAGCGGATATCCAGGAGAGAATTAGGGAATAAAACTTAGCATAATTATTACCTAGTCTAGGGCTTCATTTCAATAACGTGCTTTTGACTGATATTTGGCTAAAATCTTAAAGAATATCTCCTTGAGGGTTGGAAGTAACAAGGTACATTATACATGCTGTTAATAGATATCAGTTGAATAGCTAAAGTATTTGGTCTATGAGCTAGTGTTTATTGAACATTTATTGTGTTCAGAGTTCCAGATTTAGCAACTTGTAGGAGATGCTTGAGTTGGCTTTTGTACTTTAATGAAATAATCTTGACTTTGGCTTTGTATTAGAAGTCAAAATTTTAGGTGGTTAGCACAGGCTCTTGGCTTACAGGTAGTGTATAACAGTATCTCTGAATGTTTTTGAGTATTCTCTAAAAGGATTTTGAAAAATGATTTGTTCTCATACATTTTTAAAGTTAATGTCTGAAATTTTTCATCATCATTTTGAACAGTTGCAGATGGTTACATTTCTAACACTGTAACTATTGGGCTTTAAAAATCACTCTTTTAAATGTACCCAATGGAAGTTAAATTAAATACCAAAGTAATTTGATATCTCTCATCATCCATTTAAGAAACATATAAATAAGCTCCTCTCTAAAAGTCAGGAATTTTACATAGATCTTTTTTTTCTCGTGGAACTCATTTTATTCCTCGTCTAGAAAACTTAATCCCAGGAGAGAGATCCAAGATGGCCGACTAGCAACAGCTCAGGAATGTAGCTCCCAGTGAAAGCGCAGAGAACGAGTGGACGCCGCACTTTCCAACGAGTTTTTGTTGCCCACAGACCAGGAGATTCCCGGCGGAGAAGCCACGCGGGT
>PVKP010050429.1:0-13406 GCA_004027715.1 Plecturocebus donacophilus | reverse complement strand
AAAGGCCCGCACACCAGAGCAGGGGAGGGGCTCTCAGGAGTCTCCAGGGAGATGTGCAGATGGGCGGGGAGGGGTCTGTCCGTGGTCACTGGGGACACCTGGGCACTCAGGGTCTGTAGTGAACTGGGAGTAGGGGAGCTGGGGGTCCCTGGGGACCTGTGGAAGGGGAATCTGGAGGTACATGGGTCATGGGGGGAACGGGCCTCCTGAGGGAATTCATGGGGGTAGCAGAGATTGCCTAGGATACCTAGAGTGGGAATTGGGGGACCCAGGGCTACGGGGTCAGGCCGGGTTCTCCCAGGATATCTGGGGGAAACGTTCCCCGGAGATGTCATGGACGAAGAGTTGGGCATCCAGGGTGATTAGGGGGCAGTCGAGGACCTCACGGGATGTTCGGAGGCGTCCAAGACTATTGCAGTCAAACAGCGATCTCCAAGGACACCGTGAGGGCAGGCGGGGGTGCACTCGCTACCCGCGATGGTCGGGGATCGGGTGAGGAGAGGGACAGCAGCGACTCCGGAACTATCGAGGGAGTGGCCAGGGGTCGCCGAGTGTCCTAAGGGGCATTTCTAGGTCTTCGGGCGTCCGGAAGTGTGGGGGTTCGCCGAGGCCGAGGATCGGCTTTGACCTGTCCCCCTCTTCTGCGCAGGCCGCGGGCCCCAGCGCCGGGCAGCTCTTGGCGCGGCTGGACGCGCGCCCCCTGGCGGCGCGGGCGGCCGTGCTACGCAGAGCAGGGCGCTACATTGCGCCTGCGCCCCAAGGAGGGACCGTGACAGGGGCAGGGCCTCCCGTGGGACGGGTTCGAAGGGCAGGCCCGTAGGATCAGCAGCTACTGCCCCGCGTTGGGTGGGGTCAAGAGGTGCGATTTGGGAGGGTGGGGCTCGGAAAGTGCTTCGAGTGGGTGGAGACTTGGGGTTATCCTAGAATATTCATTGAGGGTCATCGCAGTAGGCGGGAACCAGATTAGTTCAGAGTGCGGGGCTGGATCCACTTTCTGGCCGGCGGGGCTTCAAGAATGCCTTTCTGAGGAGGCGGGGCCTGGAGCGTGCTGGGGGCAGGCTTGCAGCGAAGGGGCAGGCCTGAAATGTGAGTCACGGGGGTGGAGCCTATAGGCCCATGGGGGCGGGGCTTGCGGTGTCAAGAATGGGATGAGGGTTAGAGGCTAATTAAATGGTGTGCTCTGGAGGGTTCAAGAGCCAAATTTTGGAGTAGCACCCTCCAGGGAGGGCCGAATGGAGTTTACGTGTGTGTGTGACCATATTTGGAGATAATCCTAAAGGTGTTATTTGAGAAATATTTTCTGCGCGTTATTAGAGGGAGATAGGAAGGTAAGGTCTGGAGGTATTGAAATGGCTGGGCCCAGAATTATTTAAGGAGATGGAGCTTTGGGGATTACTTGAGGGTTCGGAGACAGTTGGGGCGTGGCTCGGACGTAAGTTCCAGTAGCTGCGGCTAGAAAGTGAACGTAAGGGGCGGGGCTGAGACAGTTTCTGTGGAGAGTCCCTAAGCACTTTCTCCACCTCTTCCATCCCCTAGCCTTTATCTTTCTGGGCTGTAAGGACAATAATTTCACGAATAGTCGCCTGTCCCACAGACCCCCTTGACTTCCATGCAGAGGTTCTATCATGGCAAATACAGGCAGGCGTGAAAAACCTCTGGTACTTTTCGGGAGCTGTGAACAGTAAGTGGCTCTGGAGACTGCCTTAATGAACCTTGGGGGCGGGAGGCTTGCAAGGATATGAGGAAGAATGGAAGGTGAAGAAGGGCAGTGGACAGAGCTAGGCTGAAAACACAGCGCAAGCCCTGAGCCAATATGCAGAATCGGGTAAGACTCCAAACTCTGGCGCTAGGCCACCTGGGTTCAAGTCTGACTCTGTTACTACCACCTTCCTCACCTTCAGTATGTTAAGTTCTTTGTGAAAAGCTTAGCTGCAGCCATACAAAAGAATGAGATCATGTCCTTTGCAGAGACACAGATGGAGCTGGAGATCATTATCTTTTGCAAACTGACGCAGGAACAGAAAACCAAATACCGCATGTTCTCAGTATAAGTGGGAGCTAAATGATGAGAACACATGAACACACGAGGGGAACAATACACAGTGGGGCCTATTGGAGGGTGGAAGGTGGGAGGAGGGAGAGGATCAGGGAAAATAACTAATGATTACCAGACTTAATACCTAGGGGATGAAATAATCGGTACAACAAACCGCCATCACACACGTTTATCTATATAACAAAACTGCTCATATATCTCTGAACTTTTTTTTTTTTTAATGAGACAGAGTCTCACTCTGTCACCCAGGCTGGAGTGCAGTGGCGCAATTTCCATTCACTGCAACCTTCGCCTCCCAGGTTCAAGTAATTCTCCTGCCTCGGCCTCCTGAGTAGCTGGGACTACAGGCACCTCCCACCACACCAGTCTAATTTTTGTATTTTTAGTAGAGACGGTGTTTCATCAGGTTGCTCAGGCTGGTCTCGAACTCCTGACCTCGTGATCCACCCACCTCAGCTTCCCAAAGTTCTGGGATTACAGGTGTGAGCCACCACGCCTGGCCGTAAATTCAGAATATTTTTGTCACTCTGAAAGACACCCCATGCCAGTTGCAGTGGCTCACGCCTGTAATCCCAACACTTTGGGAGGCTGAAGCAGAAGGATCACTTGACCCAGGAGTTCCAAACCAGACTGGGCAACATAGCGAGACCCTGTCTCTCCTAAAAATAAAATTAAAAAGTAGCTTGACATGATGGCCAATACCTGTAGTCTAGCTACTTCAGGGGTTGAGGCAGAAAGATCACTTGAACAGGACAGGTGGATGTTACAGTGAGCTCTGATCTCACCAATTCACTCCAGGCCAGGCAACAGAGCAAGACCTTGTCTCAATAAGCGAGTGAATGGGTGGGGAGTGAAGGCTCATGCCTGTAATCCCAGCACTTTGGGAGGCCGAGGCAGGCAGATCATGAGGTCAGGAGTTCGAGACCAGCCTGGCCAAAATAGTGAAACCCCTGTCTCTACTAAAAATACAAAACTTAGCCAGGCATGGTGGCAGGTGCCTGTAGTCCCAGCTACTCGGGAGGCTGAGGTAGGAGAATCACTTGAACCTGGGAGGCAGGGGTTGCAGTGAGCCAAGATCACACCACTGCACTGCAGCCTGGGTGACAGAGTGAGACTCTGTCTCAAAAAATAAAATAAAATAAAATGAAAGAGAATGAATAAATTAATAAACAAACCCCTATAGCCTTTTTTTAGAGAGATGGAATCTTGCTGTGTTGCCCAGGCTGGAGTACAGTGGCTATTCACAGTCGTGATCCCACTACTGATCAGCACAGGAGTTTTGACCTGCTGTGTTTCCAACCTGGGTAGATTCACCCCCTCCTTAGGCAATCTGGTGATCCTGGCTCTGGAGGTCACCATACTGATGCCAAAGTTATGTGTGTACACCCAATCTGCATAGCACACTACAGCCCAGAACTCCTGGACTCAAGCAATCCTCCTGCCTGAGACTGCCGAGTAGCTGGGACTGCAGGCAGGGCCATAGCACCTGCTCCAAACCTTTAGCTCTACTCCTCCAGCCCTTGGCAACCATCAACACACTCTTTCTATGGATATGCTTATTCTCCTGAATGATACCATATGTGGACTTTTGTGATTTCCTTCACAAAGCACACTGTTTTTGAGGTTCTGTGTTATAGCCTGTGCCAGTACCTCACTCCTTTATATTGCAAATTAATATTCATTGTATGGCTATACCACATTTTATTTTTACATTCATTAGTAAATGAACATTTGGACTGTTTCCACTTTTTGACTATTATAAATATGCTGCCCTGAACAGTCGTGTATGAAATTTTTTATTGGACATATGTTTTCATTTATCTTGAGTATATACCTAGGGGTAGAATTATTGGGTCGCATGGTAACTCCAAGTTTAATATTCTGAGGAGCTATTAAACTGTATTCCAAAGTCACTGCAACATTTTACAATCCTACCAGCAATGTATGAGGTTCCCAATTTCTCCAAGTTCTCTCTAACACTTGTTATTGTCTATATATTCTTTTGAGACAGGGTCTTGATCTGTCACTCAGGCTGCAGTGAAGTGACACCATCTCGGCTCACTGCAACCTCTGCCTCCTGGGTTCAAGGAATTCTTGCGCCTCAGCCTCCTCAGTAGCTGGCATTACAGGTATGCACCACTACACCTAGCTAACTACTTTTTAAATTGTATTTTTAGTAGAGACGGGGCTTTGCCACATTGGTCAGTGTAGGGTCCAGCCCTACAGGGTCACATGAGTCCCTCTCTGCAGGTGTGGAGACAAGAAACTGTGGAAATAAAAGACACAGGACACCAAGAAAGAGAAAACAGAGTTTGGGCCCAGGGGTCCACTGCCAACCAAAGTGTGGAGTCCAGCAGTGGCCCCGAGTGCCTGGACGCTCTGACTTTTACTGAGTACAAAGCAGGGGGCAGGGCAGGTAAGATGAGGTAATGGTGGTCAGTGATAGGGTCAGGTAAATCACATGTCTTGGAGATAAAGGCCCAAGACTTTGAAGAAGCCAAGGCAAGGAGAAAACCTAAGGCGTCAGCACTTTTTTCATACTTGTCAAGAAATAACAAGGTCACTAAGATTGATGTTACGATTACTAATTCTTAGCTTCTAAGAAAAAGAGGAACCAGGTGCAGAAGCAGAACTTCAAAGTAGCCATGGAACATGACTGCTGAAGCACAGCACCACATAGGGACAATTAAGTCCCTGGATGTCTGTGGGCCTCCCTGACAGCTGTCAGGCTTACCACAAGAGCTTGGGAGAGCGGAGTTTTCTCCTCATTCCCCCTGAGGAAGGAGACGTCTCGGCCACCTTGAACTTCTCCTTCCCTAGCTAAACAGTGGACGTTTTCACAGCGCTGACACTTGCACAGCCAAGGCGTCCTCTAGCAGCCCTCATGCGGGCATGACAGAGGACTTAGAGCATCTTGCCTTAGGGTCACCTCTTTTCCAATGCCACTTCAGTCACATACTTCTTGACCTGAGACTTATTAGTGAGATTAAAGATTATATGATTATACAAATGTATATAGTTATGATTATTTATTATTATATATAGGAATAACTATATAACTATATCACTAATTCTTTTCTAATTCTATGTTTATATAAGGGGCCGGGCATGGTGGCTCACACCTGTAATCCTAGCACTTTGGGAGGCTGAGGTGGGTGGATCACCTGAGGTCAGGAGTTCAAGACCAGCCTGGCCATCACGGTGAAACCCCTTCTTAAAAAAAAAAATAAAAATTTTTAAATAAATAAATATATGAGAATATGCTGAGGCTTCAGACCCTTGCCTCGGCTCTTGTGGGGTTTCCCCCCACAGGTCTGGCTGGTCTAGATCTCCTGGCCTCAAATGATCTACCCACCTTGGCCTCCCAAAGTGCTGGAATTACAGGCAGAGCCACCGCTCTCTGCCTTATCTGTATTTCATTAATTTATTTATTTGACCTGGAGTCTTGCTGCAGCCCAGGCTGGAGTGTAATGGCGCAATCTCACCTCAGTGCAACCTCTGCCTCCCAGGTTCAAGTGATTCTCCCATATCAGCCTCCCAAGTAGCTGGGACTACAGGTGTGTGCCACCATACCCAGCTAATTTTTATATTTTTAGTAGAGACCAGATTTCACCATTTTGGCCAGGCTGGTCTCAAACTCCTGACCTCAAGTGATCGCCCGTCTCAGCCTCTCAAAGCTCTGGGATTACAGGCGCGAGTCACCTTGCCCGGTCCCTTGTCTATATTTTTGGATATAACATCCTAGCGGATGTGAGGTTGCATCTCATTGTGGTTGATTTGCATTTTCCTAATAAATAATTACGAGTTTTTTTGTTTTTTGTTTGAGACAAAGTTTTGCTCTTGTTGCCCAGGCTGGAGTGCAATGGCGCCATCTGGGCTCACCACAATCTTCATCTCCTAGGTTCAAGCAATTCTCCTGCCTCAGCCTCCTAAGTAGCTGGAATTACAGGTACGCACCACCACACCTGGCTAATTTTGTATTTTTAGTAGAGACGGGGTTTCTCCATGTTGGTCACACTGGTCTCGAACTCTCAACCTCAGGTGATCCACCCACCTCGGCCTCCCAAAGTGCTGGGATTACAGGTGTGAGCCACCTTGCTCAGCCTAAATCTGCTTTTCTTTACCTATGCCTGTCTTGGTAAATTCCTTTACCGGTTTGAACACGGGCCCCAGCTAGTCACACCCCCAATACTTCCTGTCTCCACTTCTATTTATTTATTTATTTATGTTTAACGTTCCCCTTTCATCTTGCATGTCTCAATTCTGCTGGTATTGCTGTTACTTGTATGTTGGTGAACCTAATGGTATCCCATATTTCTCTGTTCATTTTTCTTGATTCTTTCTACCGTCTAATCTTCAGTTTGCATAATCCATATTGTTCTCTCTTCTAGCTCCCTGGTTCTTTCACCTACCAGCTCCAATGTACTGTTATCTGCTCTAGTGAATTTTTCTTCTTTTTAAACATTTTTTTTTTCTTTTTTAAAATGGGGTTTCACCATGATGGCCAGGCTGGTCTTGTACTCCTGACCTCAGGTGACCCACCCACCTTGGCATCCCAAAGTGCTAGGATTACAGGGGTGAGCCACTGTGCCCGGCCTGAATTTTTCTTTTTTCTCTTCTCATTTGGGTTATTATACAGTACTATTAAACTTCAAGATTTGTGAGTATTTTGTAATTTTTACTTCTTCATTAATCTTCTCTAGTCGATGAAATATTGTCATCATACCTTCCTCTTCCCTTAAGGTTTTGTTGTTGTCGTTGTTGTTTTTGGGGTTTGTGTGTGTGTGTGTGTGTTGTTTTGTTTTGTTTTTTTGAGACAGAGTCTCGCTCTGTCACCCAGGCTGGAGTGCAGTGGCACCATCTCCGCTCACTGCAGCCTCCACCTCCCAGGTTCAAGCAATGCTCCTGCCTCAGCCTCCCAAGTAGCTGGGATTACAGGCATGCATCATCATGCCTGGCTAATTTTTGTATTTTTAGTAGAGACAGGATTTCACCATGTTGGCCAGGCTGGTCTCGAACTCCTGACCTCAAGTGATCCATGCACCTTGGTGTCCCAAAATGCTGGGATTACAGGTGTGAGTCACCATGCCGGGCCTGTTTTCTTGAATAAATGTATCTCCATTTGCTGTATGACCTTTGACAATTCCCAGGGTTGTTTTTTTTTTTTTAATAATTTTCACTGGTTATGGTTGCTTTCTTGGGTAGAGAAGGTCCACCAAGCTCCTCATGCCACCATTCTGGAAGTGCTTCTCTCTCGTTTGTAAAATGGTGATATATAGCTAATAGAGAAGAACATGCACACAATGTACATAAACAGTTTAATGAATTAGTATAAAATTAGTATCTGTATAACCCCTGCCAGGTTAAAAAAGAGACTGTGGGCCGGGCAAAGTGGCTCACGCCTGTAATCCAAGCACTTTGGAGACCAAGGTGGGCAGATCACCTGAGGTTGGGAGTTCAAGACCAGCCTGACCAACATGGTGAAACCCCATCTCATAAAAAAAAAAAGAGAGAGAGAGAGAGAGAGACTGTGACCATTCCCCAGAAGTCGCCTGCACACTTATGAAATTGCTTTTTCCACATAACAAAATATTCTAGCTGTTGTTCCCTGTCAATCTATGAAGAATTTTTAAACCTTTTTAATCACAGTATAGCACACACTCATTTATAAGCATACAGATTGATGAACTGTCACAAATAACACATAAAATCTTACTGCTATGGTTTAGATATGGTTTGGCTCTGCCAACCCTCATGTTAAAATCTGATCCTCAGCGTTGGAGGAGGGGCCTAATTAGAGGGGTTTGGATCTTGTACGTGGATCTCTCAGGACAAGAGTGAGTTCTCACTCTTAGTCCCCTAGAGAACTGGTTGTTGAAAAAAGCCTGGCACTTCCCCTCTCTCTTGCATGACTTTCCCCATGTGATCTCTGCATGATGGCTCCCTTTGGACTTAGGCCATGAATGAAAGCAGCAAGAGGCCCTCAGCAGAAGCCAAACAGATTCTGGTGTCATGTTTCTTGTACAGTCTGCAGAACTGTGAGCCACATAAACCTCTTCACTTTATGAATTACACAGCCTTAAATAACTAATAAATAAAAATGTTTAAACATTTTTTAGACGAGGCACAGCAGCTCATGCCTATAACCCCAGCACTTTGGGAGGCTGAAGCAGGCACATCACCTGAGGTCAGGAGTTCAAGACCAGCCTGGCCATCATGGCCATCTTAAAAAAAAAGAAAAGAAAAGAAAAACTTAGCTGGGAGTTACTTGGGAGACTGAGATGGGAGGAGTGCTTGAGTCCAGGAATTCAAGATTGCAGTGACTTATCATTGAGCCACTGCACTCCAGCCTGGGCAAACACTGTGAGACCTTGTCTCAAAAATAAATAAATAAAAATAAATTACCTGGCTGGACGTGGTGTCCCATGCCTGTAATCCCAGAACTTTGGGAGGCCAAGGTGGGCAGATCACCTGAAGTCAGGAGTTCGAGACCAGCCTGACCAATATGGAGAAACTCCATATCTACTACAAATACAAAATTAGCTGGGCATGGTGGTGCATGCCAGTAATCCCAGCTACTCGGAAGTCTGAGGCAGGAGAATCGCTTGGACCTGGGAAGCGGAGGTTTCGGTGACCCAAGATTGCGCCATTACACTCCAGCCTGGGCAACAAAAGTGAAACTGCGTTTCAAAATAAATAAATAACCTGCCATTCACAGTGGCTCAGGCCTGTAATCCTAGCACTTTGGGAGGCCAAGGTGGGCAGATCACCTGAAATCAGGGGTTCGAGAACAGCCTGGCCAACATGGCGAAACCTCCCTCTCTACTAGAAGTATAAAAATTAGCTGGGCCTAGTGGCACATGCATGCAGTCCCAACCACTTGGGAGGGTGAGGCATGAGAACTGCTTGTACCCAGGAGGAGAAGGTTGCAGTGACCTGAGATCCCGCCACTGCACTCGAGCCTGGGTGACAGAGCAAGACTCTGTCTCAAAAGCAAATAAATAAATAACTCAGCCTCAGTTATTCCTTTATAGCAACATGAACAGTCTAAGACACTTATTTTATCAATAAAGTAAGTGGCATCATAGCTCACTGCAGCCTCCAATTCCTGAGCTCAAGGAACCCTCCCATCTCAGTCTCCCCAGTAATTTGGATTACAGGCAGGGACCACCATGCAGGCTAATTTTTAAAATTTTTTGGAGGGATAGGGGTTCTTGCTAAGTTGCCCAGGCTGGTCTTGAACTCCCAGCCTCAAGTGATCCTCCTGCCTCAGCCTCCCAAAGTGTACTATTTCTTAAATTGAAAAAACCCTCGACTGAACATTCCTGAAAAAAAAAAATCCTGCCCAAGATTTCCATTTTTTCTTCAGATTTGTTCTTAGAAATGGAATCATTGAGGCTGGGCATGGTGGCTCACACCTATAATCCCTTGGGAGGCCAAGGTGAGAGGATTGCTTGAGCCCAGGATTTCAAAACCAGCTGGGCAACAAGGAGAGACGCTGTGGCTACAAAAAATTTAGAAAATTAGCCAGGCACAGCAGCATGTGTCTGTAGTCCCAGCTATTTGGGAGGCTGAGGCAGGAGGATCACTTGAGCACAGGAGCTTGAGGTTACAGTGAGATATGATCAAGCCACTATGCTCTAGCCTGGGTAACAAAGTGAGACCATTTTCTTTTGGGGAAAAAAAAAAAAGCCGGGCACAATGGCCTGTAATCCCAGCACTTTGGGAGGCCAATTCAGGTGAATTATTTGAGGTCAGGAGTTCCAGACCAGCCTGACCAACATGGTGAAACCCCATCTCTACTAAAAATACAAATTTAGCTGGGTGTGCTGGCACACACCTGTAATCCAAGCTACTTGGTAGGCTGAGATAGGAGAATCGCTTGAACACAGGAGGCAGAGGTTGCAGTGAGCTGAAATCATACCAATGCTCTCCAGCCCGGGCAACAAGAGCAAAACTCTGTCTCAAAAAAAAAAAAAAATGGGAGCCAGATATGGTGGCCCACGCCTGTAATCCCAGCACTTTGGGAGGCCAAGGCAGGCAGATTGCTTGAGGTCAAAAGTTTGAGACCAGACAGGTCAAAATGGTGAAACACCAGTGACTCACAACCATAATACCAGCACTTTGGGAGGCCGAGGCTGGTGGATTACCTGAGGTCTGGAGTTGGAGACCAGCCTGACCAATATGGTGAAACCCTGTCTCTACTAAATATACAAAAACATTAGCAGGGTGTGGTGGCATGCACCTGTAGTCCCAGGAACTCAGGAGGCTGAGACAGGGGAATTGCTGAACCAAGGAGGCAGAGGTTGCAGTGAGCGGAGATCGCATGCCACTGCACTCCAGCCTGGGCAACAGCGCAGGACTCCATCTCAAAAAAAAAAAAAAGAAAAGAAAGAAATCATTAGGTCAGAAAAGGTGTTACCAGAGGAGGAGGGTGTCCAGGTTCTTGGTGTTTCGAATAAATAATTGGACAAAACGCACAAACAAAGCAAGGAAAGAATGAAGCAACAAAAGCAGAGATTTATTGAAAACGAAAAGTACACTCTACAGGGTGGGAGCCAGCTAAGCATCCGCTCAAGAGCTGGGATACAGAATCTTCTCGGGTCCAAATACCCCCTAGATGTTTCCCATTGGCCACTTGGTGTTCACCCCATGTAAATGAAGTGGTGGACCGCTGTCAGTCTGATTGGTTGTGGACAGCAACCAATGAGAGGTTGAAGTGAAGTTACAAGTTACACTCTTATGCAAACGTCTGATTGGCTGCAGAAAGACACCAATCCAGAGGTACTTTCAATTTCCCACCTGCCTGGCAAAAAAGGTGGGGCGTTACAAAGGGAATAGCCCCTGGTCCTTTAGTAGTTACTTAGGCATGAAAAATTAGAGTTTTCTTTCTTTTCCTTCTTTTTTTTTTTTTTTGAGACAGAATTTTGCTCTTTTCACCAGGCTGGAGTGCAACGGCCTAATCTCGGCTCACTGCAACCTCCGCCTCTCAGGTTCAAGCGATTCTACTGCCCCAGCCTCCAGAGTAGGTGGGATAATAGCAAAACTCTGGGCGCCCGCCACCACACCTAGCTAATTTTTGTACTTTTAGTAGAAACAGGGTTTCACCATGTTGGCCAGGCTGGTCTCGAACTCCCAACTTCGGATGATCCACCCGCTTTGGCCTCCCAAAGTGCTGGGATTACAGGCATGAGCCACCACTCCCAGCCAGGATTTTCCTTTCAATTTAGTTATAGGAAGTCAGCGTGAAATGGTCTTAGGTTCCCTGCCTCCAGACCCTATTCTCCTGCCTCAAAGGTATTCAAATTATTATACCACCCCTGATAAATATAGCTGAATCAATTTGTGCCCCTACCAACAGTGTATGAAAATGCCCACATTTTTGCATCATTAGCAACTCTGAACTTTAGTACATAATATTTGAGACCTTGACCAACTGACTTAGTCTCTCTGGGCCACATCTCCCTCATCCATTAAATGAATTTAAAATTGTTCCCATCTCCCAGTCTTTTTTTTTTTTTTTTTAGATGGGGTCTCACTCTGTCACCCAGGCTGGACTGCAGTGGCATGATCTCAGCTCACTGCAACCTCTACCTCCCAGGCCCAAGTGATCTCCCACCTCAGACTCTCCAGTAGCTGGGACCACAGGCGCCCACCACCATGCCTAGTTAATTTTGTATTTTTAGTAGAGGTGGGGTTTCCCCATGTTGCCCAGGCTACTCTTGAACTCCCAAGCTTGGGTGATCCACCCGCCTCTGCCTCCAAGTGCTAGGATTACAGATGTGAGGCACTGCTCCTGGCCTCACAGAATCCTTTCAAAGACTAAATGTATGCTTAGATTAGCAAGAGGACTTGCCATATAAGTGTTTGCTGTTTTTACTTTTGGTCATTACCAGTGTGTTAAATGAAGAACAACATTTCATTATTCATTTGTTTGCATTGCTTTGGTTATTAGTGAGGTTGAGAATCTTTACATGTGCTCAGTTGCGATTTGTATTCCTCCCTCCCCCGCTGAGATGGAGTCTTGCTCCGTCGCCCAAGCTGCTGGAGTGCAGTGATTCCATCTCCACTCACTACAACCTCCGCCTCCCAAGTTCAAGCAATTCTTCTGCTTCAGCCTCCCGAGTAGCTGGGACTACAGGCGCGTGACACCACGCCTGGCTAATTTTTGTATTTTTAGTAGAGACGGGTTTTCACCATGTTGACCAGGCTGATCTCAAACTCCTGACCTCAGGTGATCTGCCTGCCTCGGCCTCCCAAAGTACTGGAATTACAGGCATGAGCCACCACACCCAGCCAGAAGTCTTTTTTTTTTTTTTTTTTTTTTGAGACAGTCTCACTATTTCCCAGTCTGGAGTGCAGTGGTGCAATCTCGGCTCACTGCAGCCTCCGCCTCCCGGATTCAAGCAATTCTCCTGTTTTAGGCTACCCGGAAGTCCTTTTTTTTTTTAAGAGACAGAGTTGGCCAGGCATGACCTTGTCTATTTTTTTCTTTTTTTGAGATGGAGTCTCGATCTGTCACCCAGGCTGGAGTGCAATGGCGCAATCTCGGCTCACTGCAACCTCTGCCTCCCGGGTTCAAGTGATTCTCCTGCCTCAGCCTCCTGAGTAGCTGGGATTACAGGCTCGCACCACCATGCTGGACTAATCTTTTATATTTTTAGTAGAGACAGGGTTTCACCATGTTGGTCAGGCTGGTCTCAAACTCCTGACCTCATGATCCACCTGCCTCCGCCTCCCAAAGTGCTGGGATTTTCAGGTGTGAGCCACCCAGCCCGGCCTTGTCTTAAAAAAAAGAAAAGTTAAAAAAATTTTAGGCTGGGCGCGGTGGTTTATGCCTGTAATCCCAACACTTTGGGAGGCTGAAGTGGACGGATCACCTGAGGTCCGGAGTTCAAGACCAACCTGACCAACATGGAGAAACCCCATCTCACTAAAACAAAAAATTAGCTGGGCATGGTGGTGCATGCCTCTAATCTCAGCTACTCGGGAGGCTGAGGCAGGAGAATAGCTTGAACCCGGGAGGCAGAGGTTGCAGTGAGCCAACATTGCGCCATTACACTCCAACCTGGGCAAGAAGAGTGAATGTCTGTCTCAAAAAAAAGAAAAAAAAAATTAAAAAGGGACAGGTGTGGTAGCTCATGCCTGTAATCCCAGCACTTTGGGAGGTAAATTGGGCAGATCACGTGAGGTCAGGAGTTCAAGACCAGCCTGGCCAGCATGGTGAAACCCCACCTGTACTAAAAATACGAAAATTAGCCAGGCATGGTGGCATGCGCCTGTAATCCCAGCTACTCAGGAGGCTGAGGCAGGGGAATCGCTTGAACCTGGGAGGCAGAGGTTGCAGTGA
>PVKP010050428.1:0-13400 GCA_004027715.1 Plecturocebus donacophilus | reverse complement strand
ACCAAAACCTGGCAGAGACTCAACAAGAAAAGAAAACTTCAGGCCAATATCCATGATGAACATGGATGCAAAAATCTTCAATAAAATACTGGCAAGCCGATTGCAACAGCACATCAAAAAGCTTATCCACCATGATCAAGTAGGATTCATCCCGGGGATGCAAGGCTGGTTCAACATACGCAAGTCTATAAATGTAATTAACCACATAAACAGAACCAAAGACAAAAACCACATGATTATCTCAACTGATGCAGAGAAGGCCTTTGACAAAATTCAACAGCCGTTTATGCTAAAAACCCTCAATAAACTAGGTATTGATGGAAAGTATCTCAAAATAATAAAAGCTATTTATGACAAACCAACAGCCAGTATCATACTGAGTGGGCAAAAATTGGAAGAATTCCCTTTGAAATCCGGCACTAGACGAGGATGCCCTCTCTCACCACTCCTGTTCAATATAGTACTGGAAGTTCTAGCCAGAGCAATCAGTCAAGAAAAAGAAATAAAAGGTATTCAAATAGGAAAGGAGGAAATCAAACTGTCTCTATTTGCAGACGACATGATTGTATATCTAGAAGACCCCATCGTCTCAGCCCAAAATCTCCTGAAACTGATAAGCAACTTCAGCAAAGTCTCAGGATACAAAATCAATGTGCAAAAATCACAAGCATTCCTATACACCAATAACAGACTTAAAGATAGACAAATCAAGAACAAACTGCCATTCACAATTGCTACAAAGAGAATCCAATACCTAGGAGTACAACTAACAAGGAACGTAAAGGACCTCTTCAAGGAGAACTACAAACCACTGCTCAATGAAATAAGAGAGGACATTCCATGTTCATGGTTAGGAAGAATGAATATCGTGAAAATGGCCATACTGCCCAAAGTAATTTACAGATTCAATGCTATCCCCATCAAGCTACCAATGACCTTCTTCACAGAACTGGAAAAAACCACCTTAAAATTCATATGGAACCAAAAGAGAGCCTGCATACCCAAGTCAATTCTAAGCAAGAAAAAAACAAAGCGGGAGACATCACACTACCGGACTTCAAACTATACTACAAGGCTGCAGTAATCAAAACAGCATGGTACTGGTACCACAACAGAGATATAGACCAATGGAAGAGAACAGAGGCCTCAGAGGCAACATAACGTATCTACAACCTCCGATCTTTGACAAACCTGGCAAAAAACAAACAATGGGGAAAGAAGTCCCTGTTTAATAAATGGTGTTGGGAAAACTGGGTAGCCATGTGCAGAAAACAGAAACTGGACTCCTACTTGACACCTTACACTAAAATTAACTCCAGATGGATTAAAGACTTAAACATAAGACCTAACACCATAAAAACCCTAGGAGAAAATCTAGGCAAAACCATTCAGGACATAGGTGTAGGGAAGGACTTCATAACCAAAATGCCAAAAGCATTGGCAACAAAAGCCAAAATAGACAAATGGGACCTAATAAAACTCCACGGCTTTTGCACGGCAAAAGATACAGTCATTAGAGTGAATCAACAATCAATAGAATGGGAAAAAATTTTCGCAGTCTACCCATCTGACAAAGGGCTGATATCCAGAATTTACAAAGAACTAAAACAGATCTACAAGAAAAAAACAAACAAGCCCATTCAAAAGTGGGCAAAGGATATGAACAGACACTTTACAAAAGAAGACATACATGAGGCCAATAAACATATAAAAAGTACTAATCATCACTGGTCATTAGAGAAATGCAAATCAAAACTACATTGAGATACCATCTTACACCAGTTAGAATGGCGATCATTAAAAAACCTAGAGACAACAGATGCTGGAGAGGATGTGGAGAAATAGGAACACTTTTACACTGTTGGTGGGAGTGTAAACTAGTTCAATCATTGTGGAAGACAGTGTGGGATTCCTCAAGGACCTGGAAATAGACATTCCATTCGACCCAGCAATCTCATTACTGGGTATATATCCAAAGGATTATAAATCGTTCTACTATAAGGACACATGCACACAAAAATTGTTGTACGAAAAATTAAAACTAAGTATTTTGAAGTGTTGTTGAAGTGTTTAAGGAGTAAGATAGAAAAGGCAGCGTGGCTGAGGCTGCATCTTCAAATCCCCAGTGGTGGCTACAGCTAAAGCTCTTTCTGTTATCACAGAGTGGCACCCAGGCACAGGTAAAACCCAAAGTAAAGAGGATTCCCAATGGGGTCAATCCTCCTTCATAAAACCTTTAACTGTATAGAAAAATTTATTCAGTAGAAAGCATACGAGTTTCCATTACCAGACTCTCTCTCCTCTTATGTAGGATTAAAATTTTCATAATCCATGCATATTAAAAACTGTAGGATAGCCAGGCATGGTGGCTCACATCTGTAATCTCAGCAATTTTGGAAGCTGAGGCAGGTGAAGCACCTGAGGTCAGGAGCTTGAGACCAGCCTGACCAACATGGTAAAGCCCTGTCTCTACTCAAAATATAAAATTAGCCAGGTGTGGTACTCATGCCTGTATTCCCAGCTACTTGACAGGCTAAGGCAGGAGAATCACTTGAAACTGGGAGGCAGGGGTTGCAGTGAACCGAGGTCCCACCATTGCACTCTAGCCTGGGTGAATGAGACTCCATCTAAATTCAAAAAAAAAAAAATTAAGAGAGGCCAGGTATAGTGGCTCATGCCTGTAATCCCAACATGTTGGGAGACCAAAGAGCGTGGATTAACTTAGGTCAGGAGTTTGAGATCAGCCTGGCCAAAATGATGAAACCTCATCTCCACCAAAATTACATTTGCTAGGCATGGTGGCAGGTGCCTACAATCCCAGATAATTGAAAGGCTGAGGCAAGAGAATCACTTGAACCTGGGAGGTGAAAGTTGCAGTGAGCCAAGACCATGCAACTCTGTACTCCAGCCTGAGCAATAAGAGTGAAACTCCATCACATACACACACACACAAACAGTAAGAGAAAACTGGAGCTGAGTCCTACTCATTGTATTTACTTTCCTAAAATAAAACATTATTAAAAACATTACCACCAGGTGTGGAGGCTCACATCTGTAATCCCAGCACTCTGGGAGGCCAAAAGAGGTGAATCACAAAATCCTGAGTTTGAGACAAGCCTGGCCAACATGGTAAAATCCCTCTCAACTAAAAAATTACAAAAATTACCTGTGCATGGTGGCATGTGACTGTAATCCCAGCTACTCAGGAGAATGAGGCGAGAAAATTGCTTGAACCTGGGAGGCAGAGGTTGCAGTGAGCCAAATTGTACCACTGCATTCCAGCCTGGGTGACAGAGCAAGACTCCGTATCAAAAAAAAAAAAAAAAAAAAAAAAAAAAAAGCCTTACTAAATGTTTTTGCAGAAAAGCTGATCCACTGTCTTTCTTAATTTCGTGATTCTGGCACACCATCCTTCCTTTACTGTCAAAATCACAAAAATACAAGTTTTTTCAATTTAAAGCGTTTAATAACTTGGATTATTAAATATTATTATTATAAAACAAGCAGTATTATTTTTTTCTTTCCTGAGACTAAAATTATTTCTAAGATTCCAGAATGTATTTGTTACTGAAACAATGCTGACACTGCACAAAACAAAGACAAAAAACCAGGCATTCATTAAAGTTAGGAACTCAGTATGCTCAAGAACAGCTAGCAGGCTGGGCATGGTGGCTCACACCTGTAATCCCAGCAGTTTGTGCTCGAATCCAGAAGGTGGGAGGATGCAGTGAGCTGAGATCGTGCCACTGAACTCCAGCGTGGGCAACAGAGCAAAACTCCATCTCAATAAATAAATAAGATCAGCTAGCAGGTCACATTTGCTATAAGGAGACTAGGGATATGATCTTGCTGGCAATCCTCCCATTTTAGTAAATATGAACGGTGTGATTCCATTCTGTTTTGTCCCATTCCACTCATTCCAAAGACAAAACTGGCATGCAAATCAATTCTATTTCTTTCAAAACACATCTAACAATTAAGACACAATATGCATGGCTCCATACTTTAAAAGGAAACCTTCTTATGTCCTGGGTACCGTGGACAACTGATGAATGCTTATTCAGTTGACTGGTGTAGACTTCAACAATAAACTGTTCAATCCATTATGCCAGATAAATCTTGCATCTCAGATGCAGGACAAAGATTGTTATTTTACTTCTGTCTATTCATTAATGCAATATTTACATGTATCTATAATGGGATAATACAAAGAAAATGAGTTGATTGTTTTAGAGAGTATTAGAATTTTAACAACATGAATTCTCTTAGGCTGGCAAAAATTAATAGAAATATTATTTCACGTGGAAGCCACCATTAAAAAAAGTCAATGTTAATCATTAAATAATTATTGCACATAATCATCTCAGCTGACTTAAGACTGAAGACCTACCTCCTGAAGCTGGTTTATCAAGTTGTAAATCTTCATGTGTTGAATTCATAGGTTCATGTCTGAAAGGTGAGTATAAATATTTAATATTCACTAGGCAATATTTAGCAAAGTAATGTCCACTAGTACATATTTAACATTTAATCATCAAGGCGGGTTTTGAAAAGAAAAAACAGACAGGGCATGGTAACTCTTGCCTGTAATCCCAACACTTTGGAAGGCTGAGGCAGACAGATCACGAGCAAGAGTTTGAGACCAACCTGGCCAACACAGTGAAACCCCGTCTCTACTAAAAATACAAAACTTAGCCAGACGTGGTGGCAGGCACCTGTAATTGCAGTTACTGAGGAGACAAAGGCTGAAGAATTGCTTGAATCCAAGAGGGGGAGATTGCTGTGAGCTGAGATCACACCACTGCACTCCAGTTTGGGTGACAGAGCAAGCCTCTGTCTCAGAAAAAAAATTAGGAAAAGAAAAGACAAGTCGAATGCTTGAGCACAATTAAATCTTCATTTGAGGTTTCTACTGAGTAACAAAACAAAATAATAATTGCAACTTATCTCGTAAGGTGCTTCATGGAGCATGTGTCCTTACAAGTAAAGTGGTAACTTGGAAACACACAGCTATTTGAAGCATACTACAAAAATCTTAAATGGGATCCTTTAACATTGCCTTTCATTTAAGGCTGTTTTCCTCTACATATCTACAAAAACAATCATATATTCCCACCTATGCTTTAAAAATCTCAGGCCTAAAAGCAAGATGTAGATACTATTTTCTTTAGCAAAAGTAGCAGAAAATTGTAAAAGAAAATGTCAGTTTTATGCCAGCCAGGTGTGAGTAGTGTTCATGTTTCAAAAGCTAACACTGACACAACTGACTCAAAGTTGGACCCAGATAAATTAAAAAGGGGAAGATAAAAATACGTAAAATAGGCAGGTGCAGTTGCTCACACCTGTAATCCCAGCACTTTGGAAGGCAGGGGAAGGCATATCACAAGATCAGGATTTCGAGGTCAGTCTGGCCCATATGGAGACTGAGGCAGGAGAATTTCTTGAACCCAGCAGGTAGAGGTTGAAGGGAGTCAACATCATGCCACTGCACTCCAGCCTAGGCCACAAGAGTTAAAACTCTGTTGCAAAAAGAGAAAAAAATTCCTTTGGGAAGTCCTTCTACATAAAGATCTTCAACATGAGACTGGAAAATAGGGGTACAGGATCATCCCTGGACCTTTGGCTTTTACAGCATGAGCTAAAAGGACAAAAAGATAAAAGGATATTATTTAAACACAATTTGTAGAAAAGAATAATTATTGAATCTGTATTGCTCTTTAACTTTACATTTTTCAGACGGAGTCTTGCTCTGTCACCAGGCTGGAGTGCAGTGGCACAATCTCAGCTCATGGCAACCTCTGCTTCTCAGTTTCAAGCAATTCTCCTGCCTAAGCCTCCTGAGTAGCTGGGACTACATGCACCCACCATAGTACCCAGCTAATTTTTATACTTTTAGTAGAGACAGAATTTCATCATGTTTGCCAGGATGGTCTTGATCTCCTGACCTCATGATCTGCCCACCTTCACCTCCCAAAGTGCTGGAATTACAGGCATGAGCCACTGAGCCAAGCATTGCTCTTTAACTTTTATAATTTGATCTTTACTTCTGTTATTGTAATTCAATCCAAAGAAAAATTGAGGAAAATAAAAAGAACACCAAAAATGCTAATATTCTGTTTATCAAAGTCTTCAGTGAAATATCCCATGACAGCCAGGCAGGGTGACTTACCCCTGTAATCCCAGCACTTGGGAGTCCAAGGTGAGTGAATCATCTGAGGTCAGGAGTTCCAGACCAGGCTGGCCAACATGGTGAAACTGCATATCTATGAAAAATAAAAAATTAGCCAGGTATGGTGGTAGGTGCTTGTAATCTTAGCTACTTCAGAAGCCAAGACAGGAGAATTACCTAAACTCAGGAGGCAGAGGTTGCAATGAGGTGAGATCACCCCTTGCACTCTACCATGGGTGACAAGAGTGAAACTCCAGCTCAAAAATAAAAAAAAATGTATCCCATTACTTTAAGGCAATGTAGATACAGCCAGACTATCTATAGAAATCTGAACCACATTATAAAGCCAGAAAAACATACCACTAATATTATTTAATACATATAGTACTAAATGGAAGAGGTAACATTTTCAAAACATAAACATTAGTGTAACCTTACTGGACTTATAAAAATATATTTTTTAAATAACAGAAACAGAAGATTCCCTGAACTGCAACTTTTAAGCTAGCATTTATTTACTCCAGGTTAAAATAATACAATAGCTATAAAAAGTCAAGAGCTGGGCTAGGCATGGTGGCTCATGCCTGTAATCCTAGCATTTTGGGAGGCTGAGGCAGTTGGATCACCTGAGATGGACAGTTCGAGACCAGCCTGACCAACATGAAAAAATCTCGTATCTAATAAAAATATAAAATTAACTGTGGCACATACCTGTAATCCCAGAGACTTGGGAGGCAGAGGCAGAAGAACAGCTTGAACCCATGAGGCAGAGGTTGTAGTGAGTCAAGATCAAGCCATTGCCCTACAGCCTGGGCAACAAGAGCAAAACTCCATCTCAAAAAAAAAGAAAGTCAAAAGCTGGCTAGGTGGGGTGGCTCACACTTGTAACCCCAGGACTGTGGGAGGCCAAGGTGAGTGGATCACCTGAGGTCAGGAGTTTGAGACCAGCCTGGCCAACATGGTGAAACCCCATCTCTATTAAAAATACAAAAATTAGCTGCTCATGGTGGCACTCACCTGTAGTCCTAGCTACTAGGGAGGCTGAGGCAAGAGGATCACTTCAACCTGAGAAGTGGAGGTTTCAGTCAGCTGAGATCGTGCCACTGCACTGCAGCCTATGTGATAGAGCAAGACTCTGTCTCAAAGAAAAAAAGTCAAGAGCAAGGGGAGTATTAAAATTAAACATAACCAACAGTCTCCCATCAAAACAGTTCCATTTTTTGCTATCATTATGTGTGAAGGTCTGTGTGCTAAACACTGATATTCGTACTAACGTTTCAAGTGCACCTTATAACACATTAGTGCTGACTTAAGTTTAATATCCTTTGCTGTACACTAAACTTGAATATCATACTTATATATTACAACAAAAGTATCTTTGCTTAAGGTAAGTACCATTAATGTTGCTTTAAAATTACAACATGTGAAGATTGTTTTTAAAATTTCACTTTTTATAATTTCACAACAGCTAAACTTTATTGTCTTTAAACAAAATAATCTAATCACTATCATAGCAAAAGCCCCACAGCATAATCAGTTTCACTTTATAGAAAGCACTGACATTTTTAAAAACTGTCATAGTCAATTTATAAAAGTCAATTATAAAACTTTAATAGCAAATGATTTTTACTCAGAATAGTACTAAATTAACAATATCATAAAAACATATGCCAGGTGTAGTGACTCACATCTGAAGTTCCAGCACTTTGGGAGGACAAGGCAAGTGGATCGCTTGAGGTCAGGAGTTTGAGACCAGCCTGGCCACCATGGTGAAACTCTGTCTCTGTAGAAAATTAGCTGGGCGTAGTGGCACATGCCTGTAATCTCAGCTACTTATGAAGCTAAGACATGGGAATTGCATGAACCTGGGGAGGGGTTGGCAGAGATTTCTGTGAACCAAGATCGTGCCATTGCACTCCAGCCTGGGTGAGAGAGACTCCATGTTAAAAAACCCCACCTAAGAAAGTTTCCAGTTCTGTCAGCAGTCCCCTACCCAACCCCCAGAAGCAGACATTTTTTTTTTTTTTTTTTGGAGACAGAGTCTCACTCTGTTGCCCAGGCTAAAGTGCAGTGGTGTGATCTTGGCTCACTGCAACCTTCGCCTGCCTGGTTCAAGCTATTCTCCTTTCTCAGCCTCCTCCTGAGTAGCTGGGATTACAGGCACATGCTACCATGCCTGGCTAATATTTGTATTTTTAATAGAGATGGGGTTTCACCACGTTGGTCAGGCTGGTCTTGAACTCCTGACCTTATGATCTGCCCACCCCAGCCTCCCAAGGTACTGGGATTATAAGTACGAGCCACCATGCCAGGCAGAAGCAGATATTTCTTTGCTATGGGCCATGAACAGGCAGAAGAAAGCACCTCCTGATGGCAGAAGTCTACACAGGAGAAACTCAAGTGAAGGCAATGCTGGGCTGGCCCCTCTGCCAAGGCCATTTTTTTTTTTTTTTTGAGACACAGCTTCATTCTGTTTCTCAGACTGGAGTGCAGTGGCACAATCTCAGCTCACTACGACATCTTCCTCCCCAGTTCACACGACTTTCCTGTCTCAGCCTCCCGAGTACCTAGGATTATAGGAGCATAGCATGCCTGGCTAATTTTTGTCTTTTTAATAGAGACAGGGTTTTGCCATGTTGCCCGGGCTGGATTCAAACTGGGCCTCAAGTGATCCACCTGTCTCAGCTTCCCAAAGTGCTGGGTTACAGGCGTGAGCCATATGGCACCCAGCACTTGCCAAGGCCTTTCATAGCACGCTTTTCCAAGTGATCAGTCCTTGTCTGGTCTGGCTCTGCTACACTCTCCTTCTCATGAACTTGGAATCCCTAGCTACTTTTCAGAAAAGGAGAGAGTGTACCTTAATCCCAGCTTGGTATGGTTCAGTTCTGCATTTAACTCATGGAACCTGGCTGCTCCCCAGGCCCTAGAGAAAAAAAAAGGTCTCACTGTGGGAATGATACAGGATAAGCCAAAATCATGCCACTGCACTCCAACCTGGGCTACAACAGTGAGACTCGATCTCAAAAAAACAAAAATGAAAACAAAAACAGACTCCATCTTAAATAAAAAACAAAGACACAAGAAAAAACAAACCTGGCATGGCAAAGAAAATAATTACTGTGTTAAAGACAAGTTTCATAGAAAATAAAAGACCATTCAAATACAATAAGCTGCCTTTTTAGATGAGTCTAATTGTTATTCTTATTTCACAGCTAAAGAAATGGGCTCAGAGCAAGCACAGTGGCTCACACCTGTCATCACAGCACTTTAGGACACCAAGGTGGGTGAATCACAAGGTCAAGAGATCGAGACCATCCTGGCCAATATGGTGAAACCCCATCTCTACTAAAAATATAAAAACTAGCTGGATGTGGTGGCATGTGCCTATAGTCCAAGCTACTAAGGAGGCTGAGGCAGGGAAATTGCTTAAACCTGGGAAGTGGATGTTGCAGTGATCCCAGATGGTGCCACTGCACTCCAGCCTGGTGAAAGAGCAAGACCCCATCTCTAAAAAATAAAAAATTTAAAAAAGAGAAATAGGCTCAGAGAATGTTATTTGATTGGACCATGTTGCATCTCTGGACAGTGCAGCTGAGATCAGACTTCATGTATAACTCGCCTAGCCTGATCTCAGACTTCATGTGTAACTCCCTAAGACATATAAATTTGGCATAATATACAAAGTTACTGGAAAGCACTGGGTCAATTCTACATATTCCACGTTCAACAAGGGAAACCTTAAGGGAAGGTGAAAATGCTTCTACAAGGCAACTGGACACCAGTGCCCTTGCTTGTTGCCTTTGGGCTCCTCCTCCAAGGTCAACAGTGACCTGAAATTACTGACTGTTCCAACCAACTGGAGAAAATTGTACCAAGGTTGCCAACATCAGACAAATTCACTTGAAGACCTATCTATGTGCTTTGAAAGATAAAACTGCTTTTGTAAAGAACACAGTATTTCAGAAAAACATAATCATATTAACAACTAATAATGCTAAGATGCTGATGTGTTAAATGCTACTTCAGAAAAACATGCTCAAATGTAGAAAAATAAATTCTGATAGAAAACTACATATCAATTATCTAGCCAGCTAACTATCTAGAAACATGGTCTCATTTTGTTGCTCAGGATGGAGAGGAGTGGGATGATTATAGCTCACTGCAGACCTGTCCCTGGCCTCAAGTGCTCCTCCTGCCTCAGCCTTCTAAGTAGCTGGGGCCACAGGTGGACACAGTTACACCTGCTTTTTTTGTTTGTTTGTTTTGTAGTGACATGGTTTCATTACATTGCCCAGGCTGGTCTCAAACTCTGGAGTCTTGCTCTATCACTCAGTCTAGGGTGCAGTGATGTAATCTCCAGTAACTGCGACCTCTGCCTCTGGGTTCAAGTGATTCTTCTCTCTCAGCCTCCTGAATAGCTGGGAATAAGGGCATATGCCACCACATGCAGCTAATTTTTGTAGAAACCTGGTTTCATCATGTTGGTCAGGCTTATCTTGAACTCCTGATTTTAGGTGATCTACCTGCTTTGGCCTTCCAAAGTGCTGGAATTACAGGCATGAGCCACCGAGCCGGGCTAAGCACTTTCTGTTATTAAATACCCTAACCCAGGCAGGGCATGGTGGCTCATCCCAACGCCTCTGAAGGGAAAGATAAGAAGATCGCTTGGACTCAGGACTTCAAGACTAGCCTGGGCAACATAGCAAGATCCCCATCTCTACAAAATATTAGGCCAGTTGTGCACCATGCCTAGCTAATTTTTGTATCTTTGGTAGAGATGGGGTTTTGTCACATTGCTCAGGCCAGTCTCGAACTCCTGAGTCCAAGCCACCCCCTCGACCTCCAAAAGTGCCGGGATTACAGGGCCCAGGCAGTCTCATGTTTTCTTTAAGCAGTCCCCCAATGTCCCACACTTGGATGGTTTTTTTGTTTTTGTTTTTATTTTTTTTGACAGGGTTTACCTCAGTCTCACAAGCTGGAATGCCGTGGTAGGATCATAGCTCATTGTAGCCTTGAACCTTGGGGATCAAGTAGCTGGGACGCTGAGGTGGGACTACAGAAATGGGGTCCCACCACGTTGCCAGGCTGCTCTTGAACTGCTGGCCTGAAGGAAACTTCCCGCCGCCATGGCACCAGGACACAGTTTTCTATTTTTGACCCACATAAACACTGTGCTGGATCAGAGTTTGTTAACTACCCTTTTCCAGCCAGCAACATACAGTAGGGAGATGGAGGTTAATAGGCTCTGCTCTGTGGAGCAGAGAAGACAACCCATGACCCTAGCAGCATACAGAAGGCCCACCTCTGTGACGTCTCTGGGGACCCACCCATGTGATGTCACTGGAGGCGTGTACCTGTGACATCACAGAAGACCAGCCCTGAGGCAGAGCCAATCAGAACATGAGGTGGGCCTGCTGGGTCTTCCAGGAGCGTGCATGCTTGGGAGGGTGATGGAAGCCCCTGCAGAGGGGACACATCAGCGTCTGCAAGCTCGCATCTTGCCATCATCACCTATAGCATGGAGGAGGAGTTTTAAGACTTCCGGGTCTGCAAGGTCGGGAGCAGCAGGGACCCAATGCAGTACTAGCAGGGCTGTGCACCAACCTGCCAGCGCCTGGCAGACACAAGCGCAAGGTTGCACAGAAGAAGCTCCTCAATGACCAGTGCAAGGGCTACAAGTGCCACTGCTAACCTGGCCACGTACTGGCCTCACCTCAGCCTGGGTACGTGCTCCCCTCAACACCTTTCCCAGCCAGATCCTGGGGACCCCAGGAGTGTCCTTTGCTGCCGCTCATTCTGGGTAGGGTTGGTCCCCTCTGAGGGTAATAGGGGCTAGGAAACAAAGAAAACATCTTTATAAACATAGAAGCTATTGGCCGGGGCAGTTGCTCATGCCTGTAATCCCAGCCCTTTGTGAGCCTGAGGTGGTAGATCACGAGGTCAGGAGTTCAAGACCAGCCTGGCCAGCCTGGTGAAACCCGTCTCTACTAAAAATACACAAGTTAGCTGAGTGTGGTGCTGGGTGCCTGTAATCTCAGCTACTCAGGAGGCTGAGGCAGGAGAATTTCTTGAACCTGGGAGGAGAAGGAGGTTGCGGTGAACAATGATAAGGAAATATGCTGTTCTGGTTTGTTTTGTTTTGCTTGGTTTTATTTTGTTTGAGACAGGGTTTTGCTCCCTTGCTCAGGCTGGAGTGAAGTGGCACAATCGTGGCTCACTGAAGTTTCAACTTCCTGGGCAAGTGCAAGCAATCCTTCCCATTTGGCCCCCCAAGTAGGTGGTATTACAGATGCATGCTACCACCCTTGGCTAATTTTTGTATTTTTTATAGAAACAGAGTTTCACCATGTTGCCAGACTCGTCTCAAACTTCTGGGCTTAACTGTCGTCCACCCTCAGGCTCCCAAAGTGCTGGGGTTACAGGTGTGAGCCACTGTGTCTGGCTGATGCTGTTCTTTTCAAATGCATTTTCACTTTTTTTTTTTTTTTTTGAGATAGACGCTTAGCGTTTCCCATGCTGGAGTGTAGTGGTGTAATCTTGGCTCACAGCAGGCTGGTCTTAAACTCCTGACCTCAGACGATCCACCTATGGCATCCCAAAGTGCTGGGATTACAGGTATGATCCACTGCACCTGGTGATTTTGATCTTTTTAGATACTAAAACTTTTTAATTAAAAAAACTTTTTTTTTTGAGCTGGAGTGCAGTGGCGTGCTCTTGGCTCACTGCAACCTCTGATTCCCGGGTTCAAGCCGTTCTCCTGCCTCAGCCTCTCAAGTAGCTGGGACTACAGGTACTTGCCACCAGACCCAGCTAATTTTTGTATTTTTAGTAGAGATGGGATTTCACCATGTTGGCCAGGATGGTCTCGATCTCTTGAACTTGCGATCCACCAGCCTCAGCCTCCCAAAGTGCTGGGATTACAGGTGTGAGCGAGCCACCACACCCAGCCAAAAAAATTTTTTTTGAGACAGTGTCTCACTGTGTCATGCAGGCTGGAGTACAGTGGCACAGGGTTTCTACATGTTTTCCTGTAGGTGGATAGAAGAGGCTAGGACCTCAACATGATGGGAGGTCAAATATTTTTTGAGACAGGGTCTTACTTTCTCACCTAGGCTGGAGTGCAGTGGTAAGATCATAGCTCACTGCAGCCTCAAATTCCCAGGCTCAAGAAATCAAGGGAGGCTGAGGCAGAACAATCGCTTGAATTCAGGAGGCAGAGTTTGTGATGAGC
>PVKP010050427.1:0-13406 GCA_004027715.1 Plecturocebus donacophilus | reverse complement strand
GGGAACGGCCCGGGTCTGTGAGGATCCCACATCACACATGAACAGCACGGGAACGGCCCTGGTCTGGCGATCCCACATCACACATGAATAGCACGGGAACTGCCCTGGTCTGGCGATCCCACATCACACATGAATAGCACGGGAACGGCCCTGGTCTGACGATCCCACATCATACATGGGCGTCGAAACACCACCTTGTGTTCCAGAAATGGGTGCAATTATTGTGTGTCAATTAAAAAAAGCAGAGTGAGAAGACAGGGCGAGCCGGGCCGTGGAGGTGGAATCAGACTCTGAGCTGATGTGGCGGGCGTTTCTTCCCTGTCTCCTGTGATGCGGGGACCTGACCTCACTCCCGTGCCGTTCCCAGGCTTTCTTCAGAGCCCCGCGTACCACGGGGAGCTGCGTGGTGGGGTTGACCATGGCCACATCCCGGCAGCTCCGGCGGCTGTCGCCTTCCAAGACCGCTTCTCACTTCTGCGCCGTCCGGTCCAGCAGCCAGCGTTGCCTCTGCAGACCACTTGGTGCTAGTGGGGTGTGCACAGCAGCAGGCTTTCTGCACCCAGAGAGGCCGAAGCAGGAGAGCTACAGAGAGCAGGGGGCTTCTCCACCTCGCCCGGCCCCTCACGGGTGGAAGGGGGACTTCTCCACCTCGCCTGGCCCCTCCTGTGTGGGATGTGTCCCCTCTGGACTGAAGGGCGCACATCTTGTCCTGCAGGACAGAGGCCCCAGGGCTGGACTGTGGGGTGCAGGCTAAACGCCCCTGGCTCCCTAAGCACCGTCCTGTGGAGGCGACCACAGAGAAACCACCTGATGGCCAGAAAACCCGCCGTGATATTTACCAACTGCGCTCAACTAAAAAAAGCAAATTCCCTAAACCATCTTGTTTGCCTAATAGATGGAGCGACTTAATGGCTGAGACCAGCTTCCGAACAAATGCTGGAACAAAATGAACCCACCATTGTCTTAGGAACAAAGGTGTGATCAGATTCTCATTTTCTATTCCAGCAAACGTCTTTGAATTAATGTCTGTTCTGCTCATTATGAGGGTTTTTTATTAGTGCTCTCCTTGATTACTAAGGCGCAAGACACAGGCTCTGTCTAACATGCTGGTGCTTCCCCAGGGAGCGCCTGGGCTGGCTTCCTGTTTGTGCTGAGCAGAGAGCGGGAGGAGACGGTGGAGGGGGCGTGGAGCGAGATGGTGGGCCTGCAGGATGGCTTTTAAAAAGTATTAAGTTAAATTTGTAGGAAAAAAAAATAAAGCTTCCTGGGGCTGCCCTATCAGTTTACACAGCCCAGTAACACGTATCAACAGCATCAGTCCAGTCCGGTTTCACAGGAAAAACCGCATACCCACACAGTGGCGGCACGGTGGTCTCTGCGGAGGTCTGAGGACGAACTCTCTGGTTCACCACATTCACTTTAGATGCTTTGCAGGCAGGTGCTCTTCCTAGCCACCCAGCATCAGGGCACTTGGGGCCACCACACCCAGCTGGCCCGGACGCAATGTGTGCAGGACCCCGACCACGGAGACAGATTCCGGAGAGCACACTCACCTACCCACGGGGCCCTCGATGCAGTGTGTGCAGGACCCTGGCCACGGAGACGGACAGACTCCGGGGAGCCCACTCACCCACCCTCAGGGCTGCGGCGGCTCCCAGGTGGGGTCGTGACCTGGGCTTTCAGAGGAGGATGGAAAATTCCATGCTGGCACCGATTGCCCCCAGAGCAGCTGTGCGGTGCCGGGAAGTGATTCCTTCCCGAGGTCATCTGCAGCTGATGGTGCAGACAGTGGGGCCGGAAGAGTGACGGCTGGGGTGGGCGTGGCCCCAAAGAGGACAGATTCAGAGGCAGGCCCCGAACCTCACCTCACACAGAGGGGCTCAGAACACCCAGGAGAGGGGGGCATCTTTAATGAGACTTCATCTACCCACGAGGTGTGTGGGCGTGCTGTGTGCACGTGTGCATCTCCAAGGAATTTCAGTCAACCCCATTCCAAGACCCGGAGGAAAACAGATTTATGGTCTTGTTACTGAGTTAAATTAGTGCCTTTCCTTCTGTGTTTTTGTTTTGAGACAGGGTTTTGCTGCCCAGCCTGGAGGGTGGTGGCACCGTCTCAGCTCACTGCAGCCTCAAACTCCCTCCCAGGCTCAGCACCGCCTGCCGCCCGGCAGCTGGGACTGCAGGTGTGTGCCACCATGCCTGGCTAACTTTCGTATTTTTTTTTTTTTGTAGAGAAGGGGTTTCACCATGTTCCCCAAGCTGATTTTGAACTCCTGGGCTCAAGCAGTCCTCCCACCTCAGCCTCCCAAAGCGTGAGCCCCTGTGTCTGGCCTGGTGCATTTCTTAGGTATAGAATTACAATACACAGATTTCATTTTCTTTTTATCAGATCACATCTCAGCACATTAAAAAAAAAACCAGTCCTAAGCCAAACTTTGTAAAAATCATCACTGACTGGCTCGATGGGTAGCCCACTGAGTGGAAGCCGTGAATGGCCGGGAGCCTACACAAGCCCCGGGCCCGAGTGGCACTTGGGAGGGAGGAGACCCTGGGCACCTGGTGAGTGCCCCGCTGTGAACTCAGCGCGCCAGCCTGCCTGCCTGCCTGTGATGCATCCACACACCTGCCTGGCCGATGTCTGCAGCTCAGGGCCTGCACGCCTAGAGTGGGGTGCAAGGTCCCCCCTTACCCCTTCTTGATTAGCCCATTGCTCTCCTCAGCCTCCTGGGTGCCTGCGTTTTCAAATCCTGAAGCCCCTCGAGGCCCTCTGTGTCTGCGTCCCCCAGTCAAGGCCATGCTAGGAAACCAAGTGCCGAGCCGTGTGGGTGGAAGAAAGCCTGCCTTGTGGCTGGGATCTGGAAGCGGTCTCAACGCCTCTCCACCCTGGGCAGGGTGCATGTCCCAGGCCACACGCTGGCCAGGAAGGAAGCCTCGTCTGGGTAGTGAAAATTTCCGACAAGTCTCCCTGCCCACTCGGAACTGGAGCTGGAGCTGGGGACTGATTCTGAAGGAAGAGCTGTTCCCAGCTAGGACCCACTGTGGAGGGGGCACAGGAGGCCCCGGAGCCCACCGGTGCTGTGGGAGGGACCCTTCAGGGTCCTCGGCACCGACCACCCTCCTCCTCTGCCGCGCGCTCCTGCCCTTGGGATTTCTCCAGCCTCCCTTGCATATTTCCGTTGTATAAGTGGGTTTCTCAGCCCTGCCCTCCATTCCACTGTTTCCAGCTCTAGCCAATCTTCTATTTAATGCAGGCATCGAGTGTTCATAGTCAGCGTGTATCATGTGAACACATGTCCCTTAATTTTAAAATGATTGTTCCTTTTCGGTTTCATTTCTAGAAGTTTTGTTTGGTTCTTTTTATTTTTTTTAAATTAAAAAAAAATATAAGCTCCGTGTGGCCATTGAAGCATCAGCTGCCTCTCTGGAAAAAAAAAAAAAAAAAAAAAAATATATATATATATATATATATTATATATATATATTATATATATATATATATTTTTTTTTTTTTTTAAAGATGGGGTTTCACCATGTTGGTCAGGCTGGTCTTGAACTCCCAACCTCAGGTGATCCACCCGTCTTGGCCTCCAAAGTGCTTGGATTACAGGCGTGAGCCGCCACGCCCGGCCGTTTTGTTCTTTTTAAGTCTAGCTGTTCTCTCTTCAAATGCTGTTATTCTTCTTATTTATATACCATTTAAAATGTTAAAGCCCATTTTATCACCTTTTTCACACTGGGCGACTGTCCCTGAGGGAGTCTGACCCTGTGGGCTTTGTGATTGATTACTAGGTGCTCATCCTCAGGGCTTTGTGATTGATTACTAGGAGCTCATCTTCAGGGGGCGTCTTTCCTGGGGGTCGCAGAAGAGTGCTGAGCCGTTTTGCCTTTACTTATCGTGGGGACTCAAGGGTTTCACGGGGCTTGGATCAATTTCAACCTCAATGTTTCGGCTTGGCTTTCCTGGGCTCTGTGGGGAGGGGAAGGCAGATGCCACACCCTCATGTGCTTCAGGACTTTTTCCTGTATGGTGGGACGGGACTGTCCCCCTACTCTGCTGTTTGTCAGGGGTCCTGAGGCAGGGTGTGGCAGCTGGCCCAGGCCGACTTGCAGGGCAGATGGTTGTTTATAAGAATCTTGTAGGCAGCTTGTTAAATGTGCCATTATTACAAATCAAATTACATTAACCGGCAAATTATATTAAAACACAGATAATAAGTTTTTGTTTATGCTTATCCCAGGTGGTTGTATACTCTGGTTATTTCCACCTCTGGGGCCTGTGCGGTGGAAATGTGAACGGAGGCTGCCTGCTGCCTGTCCCATACGCCGAAATCATCACAGCGGCCGCGTTTGCATCTCAGAAATCAGCAACCGCCGCAGATCGGGCTTTGCCTTTGCTTTGTTGATTGTCTAGACTTTAATAAGTGATGAAGAAGACATTCCTAACGCTGATTAAACTTAAGCATGTGGTGTCTGTGGCCCTTCCACTGTGAACGGCGTAAGGAAATGGAGACCGTCTTCCCTCAGGGTTTGGCAACTGTCATCCCATTTGGCAAAGTGACTCAGGCTGTTCATGAGCAACAGAATAGTTCTGACCTATTCTGTCCAAAGTTGCTCCGCTGTTAATGCGTGTTGTGGAGTAAGTTCTGATGTATTCTGTTTTCTCTTCTTGCCTGTTGAGGTAAATGAGTCAGAATGAGACTTATTCCCCATTTGCAGCCATAGGTTGGCTACGGATACAAGAGTTCCATGAAAACAGAAGCGACCATTTTGTGAGAACCTGTGGGCTACGTGAAATTGACGACAGAGCACCATGTGGTGTGTGCTGTTATTTGTAAGCTGTGTGCTGTGTATCTTCTATGTGTAAGTTGCATGACCTCTGTGGGTCCGCTGTTTAGGGGAGTTGGTTGTTAAACATTCCCTGAAGCCATCTGTACAAATGCCAAGTGGATGTGTTTAGAACCTGGCCCCCTGCTCTCCTGGGGCTCAGTCCTCACCACCCTTCCCACACTGACCTCCGGCTCCCTCTTTGGAATAAGGCCTTGAAGAGTTCTCTTTCTTTATGGCTTGGCTGTGTATTTTAAAAGTTATTTTAGTACACTCTGTCCATTTACTGACTAGGGAGTCCATTTTCTGTTGCTTGTTTTTGTTACTTTTGTCAAAAATCAGATGGTTGTTGGTGTGTGGCTTTATTTCTGGGCTCTATTCTGTTCTGTTGGGTCTATATGTCTGTTTTTGCACCAGTATCATGCTGTTTTGGTTACTGTAGCCTTGTAGTATAGTTTGAAGTCTGGCAATGTGATTCCTTCAGTTTTGTTCTTTTTGCTTAGAATTGCCTTGGCTATTTAGGCTCTTTTTTGATTCCATATGAACTTTAGAATAGTTTCTTCTACCTCTGTGAAGAAGGCCATTGCTAGTTTGAGAGGAATAGCATTTACTCTGTTCTTCTACTTCTGTGAAGAATGTTATTGCTAGTTTGAGAGGAATAGTGTGGCCATTTTAACGATGTTGAATCTTCTATCCATAAACGTTGAATGTTTTTCATTTGTTTATGTCATCCTGATTTCTTTGAGCATTGTTTTGTAATTCTCATTGCAAAGATCTTTCACTCTCTGGTCAGCTGTATTCCTAGATATTTTATTCTTCTTATGGCAATTGTAAATGGGATTGCATTCTTGATTTGGCTCATAGCTTGGGTACTGTTAGTGTACAAGAATGCTACTGATTTTTGTACATTGATTTTATATCTCAAAACTTTGCTGAAGTTGCTTATCAGCTCAAGAAGCTTTTTGGCAGAGACTAGCTTCTAGACATAGGATCATGTCACCTGCAAACAAGGACAGCTTGACTTCCTCTCTTCCTATCTGGATGCCTTTTATTTATCTTGCCTGATTGCTCTGTTGGCCCAAATTTAGCTAAGCTCTTCAGCTTTCTCTTAGGTCCATCTGTGCCCTTCTTTGTAAAATCCAATTTTAGCAAAGAACCATGTTAAGTCAGTTTAGCAAGAACCGTTCCCCCACCCATCCTTGATATCTGCTCACCCTCAATAGCTGATTGGGTCCCTCGTCCTTCACCACCTCCCAGGCGATGTCAGTAACCCTGGCCGGCCTGCAGCAGGAACCCTGTTAGGTGGGTTTGATCAGAATCTCCCGACCCTGACATTTCCTCTTAGTAAAACTCCATCCACTCACCCCACCCTACTTCTTGGTTATGAATCCCCAACTTCCTGTGCTGAGCCGGCCTCCCTCCCCCACTCCAAGGCCCTGTTGTCACGGCTCCTACACCTATTGTGTTGGTCCTGAATAAAGTCGTCTTCCTTACTGTGCTTTTAACAGGCATCGCTGGATAATTTTTTATTATCTTTGTTAGAAATGAAGGTGACTTGAGAGAGAAAAAGTTATGATTCAGAAGAAAATGTTAGTGCACCCAGTGTTAGAGTCCAGCCACTCTGAGGTTTTGCTACCCACCTGTGATAATCTGGGATGGATCCTGAATTTCTTGTTCACTCCAACACCTGGCTACAACTTTCCAAACTAGTATTTCCCATTTTCTTCTTTTCTTCAAATTTGGACTTGCCTTCTTCCTGAAGCCTTGCAAGCTGTAGCTGGACGACTTGATAGAAACCTCAGCAGCTCGTATGGACAACGTTCATGGTATCCAAACTGCAAACCAGGGAGCTCTGTCATTTACAGCGGCCGGAGACGCAGCAGCCCAGCTTTTAGAAAGCTTCTGATCTGCCTGCCCTCTGGGTTCAGAATTGGAGTTCATAGTTTGTTCCAACTATTATTCTCTCTTTTTGTAAAGAAACTAAATTCCCCTCACTAAAGGCCCGCTGGGTCACCCCATGTGGTTGATCTCCACCAGAAGCCCCAGCCGGTGACTCTGCTGGTCCTTACTGAACAAAAGGCAACCAAATGAGAAAGCGGGCTTGTATTTTTCAAAGCAGAGAAGACCTGTTCGTTTTTGCTTTGAAGAAAGGTGTGAAGATTCTCTGCTTGACCAACCTTTGATCGGGCTTCAGACCCTTCTCCTAGGCCCATCTGTGCACGTCCTTGTAAAATGACAGTTTTAGCAAAGAATCCTGCAAAGTCAGTTTAGGAAGAGCCCACCCCACCCCTTGATATCTGGTCACCTTGATATTCTTTCACCCTCGGTATCTGATCAGGTCCCTCATCCTCCACCATCCCCCAGGTGATGTTGGTCACCCTGGCCTGCCTGCAGCAAGAACCCTGTTAGGTGGGCTTAGCCAGAATCCCCTGACCCTGGCGCTCCCTCTTGGTGACTGCATTCACTCACCCTGCTCCCACTCGGCTGTGGCGCCCCGCTGTTCCTGTCCGTGTGGTGTTTGGGGCTGAGCCCTGCTAGGGTTTGGGTATTAGACCCTGCAAACCTCATGTGGAAGTTTGGTGCCCACTGTGGGAGTTGGGGCCTAGTGAGAGGTTTTTGGGTCATGGGGGTGGATCCCTCATGAATAGACTAATGCTCTGGCAGTTCCCAGGAAAGCTTGTGTTAAAAAGAGGCTGGCTCTCCCTCCATGCCATCTCCTGCTTCCTGTCTCTTCATCTGAGATCTGCACGTGCATGTGGCCAGGAGTGGAAGCAGCCTGGGGCCTCCCTAGATGCAGACACTGGCACCATGCTTCTCACATGGCCTGCAGAACTGTGAGCCAGAAACCTCTTTTCTTTATAAATTGTCCAGCCTCAGGTGTTCCTTTACACCAATGCCAGATGGACGGCGAGGAGCCCAGCACCATCCCTGTGTCCTGAATCAAATCTTCCTTCCTGTGCTTCAACAGGTATCATTCAATGTTTGTTTCTTCAACCCCGAGCCCCTCTAGTGGGAGGGCACTGCTTAGGAGTGACCTGATTTTGGGACAAGGTGACTCCGCTGTCCTCCGTCGTTCACTGTTGCCAGCGGAGACAGCTGAGGGCAGTGGGGAAGGTCGGCGGCGGCACCGCACCCCGGAGCCCGGGTCTCTTTGGTTAGTTTGAATGTTCCCGCTGCGTCTCCCTGCCATGTGGAGGGGTGTGATTGTGTGGCTGGGGGGGACGAGGTCTCCCTTCTCACCGAGGACAGGAGGACAGTCCTTAGATGGGATTGGAGCCCTACATGAGTATGAGCCTCACGGTGGCGGGTTGGGGTGGCCAGGGCTGCTGTTAGCCACGGTAGTGATGCGCCCTCCTCTAGGACTGGGAATGGGGAGGTGGCGGCCTCTCCCACCCCAGGGTACCCAATGCAGGGGGTGCCAGACACAGAGGGACACGGAGGGCACGTGTGGGACGGATGCTGCCTGCAGCTCCTTACTGAGACTGTTAGTCCTGTTTTAAAGATGAAACCTCAGGGATGCCCTGGGCCTTGGTATACGTCTAACGCTGCAAACAAAGCAGCAACATCACCTGCAGGTCTAGAAAACATCCACGGTTGTGTCGGCGTCTAAGTACATGTTCCGGGCCTTACGAAACAAAAGGTGGATGGGAAACAGTTGTTCCCTTCCCCAAATAAAGACCACCTGAATGTGAAATCAGAAGTTTAATATGACACAATTATATTTATATATATATATATTTCACACTGGAGGAGTTCTCTTGAAACATAAGGAGTTAGAAATTACAAGTAGGTATATGCTTCCTTTATTCAGATAAATTCATTTCTATTAATTATTTAAATTCCAGATAGAGAGAAATAATTTTGGAAAGGAACGATAGCGATATTAAAGCAGACATTCATCGCCATACCATGTGGAGACGTAAGCGGTGTTTTGGCGTTGCTCTGTCCGTTCAGCAGGCCGCCTTCCCTCTGCGCCTGCCTTTGGCGTCTGCTCTGTCGGGACGGGAGGGACGCTGTGGGGTGCGGCAGGATGGAGGCGCGTTTTCTGCCCTCAGCCCTGCGCGGGGAATCTGCAGCCCACACTGCCGCCTCCGCGCTGTCTTCCATGTGACCGTTCTGGGTTAATGAAGCGAATTGTCCTGTTTCTAGGGTAGGGGGTGATGGGGAGTCTGATACTCAAATGTTACTTTGTCAAATCTGAATCAGCTCTGTGTGCCTCGGTTTACATGATGTGAAAACATGTGGATCACTAAGTGATCCCGGGAAGAGGCGGCTGGGTGCCTCTCACTTCCCTTCCCGGCTCTCAGTGGCACGTGAGGTCTTCCTGCGTCTCCTCCTCTCCCGGGAAACGCTCTCGGGCGTCTCTGGGATGTGCTGGAGGAGACGGCAGGGGCCGGGCAGGGTTCGGGCTCCTAGGACCCTCACTGCTTGCTAAATGCCTAGACTTGTTCTTCCTGGTTCTGGTTATCTCACAGGCAGGCGTCTGCGTAATGTAGAAATCAATATCTTAACATTAAAAACATGTCTCAGTGTTGGGTGCAGCTGTGACTTTGCAAAGGCGAGGCCAGGGGAGTGCCAGCCTCAAGCGGGTGTCTGCCCCGGGGGAGCCCCTGAATCTCTCCTTGGGGTGACGGGTGTGGCTACCGGGGGCCGTCCGTGGTGCTCAGGGCAGTGCTGACGCTGATGGGGACGCAGACACCGTGACTGTCTCCCTTGCCCTGAAGCTGCAGGACGTTTGGTTCTTCCCAGTGACTTCTCCCAGTGAGAAATCGTCTTGAAGACAAATGCCAAATGTGACTTGTGTGCCGGGTGCTTGGCTGAGTGCGGCCAGCTTCCCCGACCACTCCTGCACGGCGGATCCACCCCCCAAATGTGGCAGTGGGCAAGCACGCTCTTCCTGCAAACCACCTCCAACAGGCTGGCTGCGGCATCGCTGACGCAACGTTACTTGCATCTAAGAATGTGATGGGGGCTTTAAGAAAAAGTATTTTTTTAAAGAAAGTGAAAATCGAACCGATTCCCCTCCACCCATAACCAGATTTTCCCACAAATCTCTCCTTATTATTGTTTGATTAACGAAAAGTACACATTTTAACTGCGAAACTGCACTGACTACGGGAGAGCTAAGGGCCCTATTACTATGCAGTTATAATAGAAGACACACAATTAAGTCGGATCACGATCCCTGACAACATCCATGGGGCGGGGGCGCCCCTCAGGCCCCCGAGGTCGTGCCGCTCACTGGGGCAGGGCCTTGAGGATGGCGTTCACCTCCTCAGCCACGGCTGTCAGCGCGAACTCAAACTGCTCCTGCAGGGCGAGAAAGGAGACGAGAGCGATGAGCGCGGCGTCCTCCCCACTTCCCACGGCAGCGTCAGCTCCACGGACCCTTTTGCAAACTGTTCAGCAACAAAAGGGAAGGCTCAGTTTTCCTTAGAAAGGAAAGTGGACCCTTTGGTTTGGGACACTGATGCAACTGGAATTTCTCTCGCACTAGAAAGCCTCATCTTCCCCCCAAGGGGAGAAGCTGCCCACAGAAGCAGCGGGAAGGAAACGGCTCCCTGCATCCGGACCTGTCCTTCTCACCCTATGACTGCAGGAGGCCTCCTCATGGCCGCCCACCTTGCTGGATGGAGGGAGGGGCAGGTGCAGACACCAGGCCATTAAAACTCACACCGAGGGCCAGGCGTGGGCATTTCTGTTCTAGAAAGTGTGGTGTGATCGCTTTTGAGATCCACCTGTTACTCAGCCCAAACCCACTCCGCTCCACGTGCTGAGACACCTCCCCTTCTCCACACCCCTCCTGGCTTGGCGGGTGTACGTCCATAGCCACTCAGGCAGGCACACCGGAGGGCACCCCTCCCTTGCATGCCAGCCTGCCAAGAGCATCCGGTGGGCGTGAGGGACGGGTTCACGATGCCAGGACTGTTCGCACCTCCAAAGACCCAGGCTTAGCAGTGGAGAGCGGAACTGTATCCTCTCTGCAGGTGAGGTGGATAAATGCTAATTTCCTCATGCTCTTCGGTTTCCAGCTCAAAACACTGCCATGGAAGACCCGAGAGCAGACCACAGCACCCCAGCTACAGCCGAGAACACACGGCCGGTGACAGCCAGCACCCTGCTCCCCAGCCAGCGGCTTCTGGAAGGAAAGCCTTGTCACTGGCTTAAATACTTGCTCATTTAAGGAACAGAGTAGGCCTGAATAAAACATGATTAATTTCCATTTCCGAATGTTTAGTGTGTAACAGAAATGTGGAGAATAGCTTGAACCAAAACATCAGAAAGTCAACGTAAGGTTATGCGCATTTTGAGACAAAAGACAGTTTCTCCTTTCATCTCCCCAACCCTGAGGCTGACGGGTCCGCTGGGGGCTACACCGCCCTTGGTGGCATGACCACAGGGCCTCCTAGTGCACGTGTTGGAAGCTGTTATTAAAGGAGTCACCTGAGCGTGGCGGTTGCGTCGGGGGCGCTGTGAAGCTGCGTCTGCGTGCGCCTCTCTCTCCCGCCTCTGCACTGGCAGAGGGCACCGTTCCTCTCCTGGAAATCACGTGGGAACTGGCCCTGGATGGGGAGGAGCTCACGTCTGGCTGCGCTGGGAAGTGTTCTGCCTGGATGCCAGTTCCTGCCCCGTGTCTTACACCGAGTTTGTTCGCCAAGGTGCTGTTTAGAGGATCCAGGGAAATCCACACCCACAGCCGCCCAGGCCATTCCTCCCCCATGCTGGCCTGCCGGGGCACCCACTAAGGCTTTGTGAGGACTTGGAAGGGCCAAAAACGAAGCGTGGCTTTTCGGGAAGCTAACTGTGAGTGTCGTCTACCCACTTACATCTTGTGACACACTGGAAACCTAGCCTGAGAAATGATCTTTAAGGGAAGAACGGAGAAGGGCTGCCTCCCCGCAGCCCCGTCACACATGGAGGCTGGACGGCGCTGGTGCCTCAGCCGGGGCTGATCACTCAGAGCTGCCTGGCCTTGCACGCAGCCCCTTGGGCATCCAGCAGCAAAGCCCAACATCCATGCCAAGGGAGAAGATGCAGTGAGCTGCACCAGGGTCTCCGTCATAACCGTTCACAACATTGCACAGCGGCCAGACAGAGCAGCAGAGAGGGGCCCGGGCCGCGGAGACTGCTGCTCTAGTCACTGGCCACATTTGGCACTGTTACCACCCTGTTTGGCCCAAGGGAGAGGATGCTCAGCTGGGTGCGTGGCTGGTGTGCGCCGGACACCTTGCTCGGGGAGCGTGGCTGGTGTGCGCCGGGCACTTTGCTCGGGGAGCGTGGCTGGTGTGCGCCGGGCACCTTGCTCGGGGAGTGTGGCTGGTGTGCGCCGGGCACCTTCCTCGGGGAGTGTGGCTGGTGTGCGCCGGGCACTTTACCTGGGGAGTGTGGCTGGTGCGCGCCGGGCACCTTACTCAGGGCCCACTGGGGCCCGTGGGTATCAGCTGGCAGGAGGAGGGGACACTTCCCAGAAGGGTGCTGTGAGTCTCAGGGCTGCTGTTTGAGGGGACAGGAGCTTGTCCTTTATCGTGTCAGCGCCGGGATGCAGTGTCTATGCCCTGTGGGCCCTCGAGGGTCAGTGGCCACATTCAGAGCAGCATCGGCTGTGCAAATATCACCTAGACCGCACCCTGGAACCCGGGTAGGCTGGGAAAACCCCAGCATTGGAGTTTATTTCAAAGGAGTGAAATACAATAGCAGTAGATGGCCAGAAGGCCATTTTAGCTAAACTGCATCTCAGCGCCAGCAGTCTGAGCAGGAGGCGCAAAACCTCCTGGGTTTGCAAAGACAGGACATTTGAGAGGCTGAGACAGGACGTTCTCAGCAAGAAAGCATTTTTGAAAGTATACTAAAATAAGATTTGAGGGCTGCCGGAGAGAGGTTCACAGCTTCTTCCTGTTGACCTGCACCCCCGTGGAGAAGTGGCTGAGGAGGGATGGCTGAGCCAGGCTCAGGCTAGGGCAGGCTGTCTGGTCACCCCCCCGGGTCCACGCTGGACAGCGCGTGGGAACACCTGCCTCAGGCTGGCCTGGGACAACCACAGGGTGCCTGCGTAGTTGGGTGGAGGGATGGAGGCTGCAGGAGCGGCCGTGTCTCTTGGACACCTGCTGCTGGGGTTGGGGTCAGCCAGGCTTGGGGTCAGCCAGGGCTGGAAGCTGTGGAGCTTTGTGGGGGCTGCTCGGATTTCTGTTTGTGCTTATGTTTACATTTGTAATCCTGCAGGTGTCAACAAAGGCCTGGCTGGAGTTATACAAACAGGAATCTGAAAGAAGGCGGCAGCGAGCATGTCTCCAACCTCCCATGCCCTCCAGAAGGCTGCCCACACCATGCGGGGCGGCTTCCCCCGCACCGCTCAGAATGGGGTGAGGATGAAACACCTTCCTGTGCCTGTCACCTTCAGCTTCTCTTTTCACAAAAGTAGACCAGCCCCAAGCCACACCCTGAGAGTTGAGCCCTGCCAAAGTTAGGGACTAGGCACTGTGTGTGTGTGTGTACAACGGGGCAGAGGGACAGAGATGGAGAGACGGAGACACACGGAGAGAGACGGAGAGAGATGGAGAGAGACGGAGAGAGACGGAGAGAGG
>PVKP010050426.1:0-13407 GCA_004027715.1 Plecturocebus donacophilus | reverse complement strand
GAAGGAAGGAAGGAGGGAGGGAAGGAGGGAGGGAAGGAGGGAAGGAGGGAGGGAAGGAGGGAGGGAAGGAGGGAGGGAAGGAGGGAAGGAGGGAGGGAAGGAGGGAGGGAGGGAGGGAAGGAGGGAGGGAGGGAAAGAAGGAGGGAAGGAGGTAGGGAGGGAGGGAAGGAAGAATTCGAGGAGCACGGGCGGTGTGGTAGAGAGACTGAGGCAACTTTGAGAGCAGGAGGGAATGTTTATTAAAAAGTTTAGAGCAGGGATGAAAGGAAGTGCACTAGGAAGAGGGCTAGGTGATGACTTGAGAGATTCAAGTGTGTGGCCTGACCTTTGATTTCGGGTTTTCCATGCTGGCATTCTTCCTGGGTCTGTGTCTCTTCTTCCCCGATGCTTCCTTTGGGGTGGGCCGTCCGTGTGCACACCTGCCAGCCCTTGGGAGGGACCGCATGCACAGTGTGTTTATTTACGTTGTGCGCATGCTCTCTTGAGGCATTTTTTTACCTTACCGGTAGAGCGTTCCTAGAGGAAGGCCATATACCAGTTAAACTCCACCATTTTGCCTCTTAGTGCTCATGACTGACTCCGCTCACCCAACTCCTTAGCTCTTATCAGGACCTTATCACCAGTTTCAGGGTTTTTTTCTGTTTATTGGGAGATTGCCTTTCCTTGGTGCCAGCTGCGACCAGTTACTATTTTAGAGAGACAGTTAACAACCTCTGGACCATCACCTGATGGTGGCCTGACATTCCTGGAGTGGGGGGCTCTCCTGTCCTGCTCATGTCTAACTACCTGCTGTAACAAAACCATGCACTCATACCACCCGAAGGGGCTCATTTCATTCAACCCTTGCATTTTTTTAAGTGAAGGATGAACATCTAGAAAAAATAAAGCTCTCTGCCCAAGTGGCAAAGCTGAAGCAAGAATTCCTAAATCCTGATTCTTTCCAAGTTCTCTTTTATTGCCCGGGGAGAGCCGTGAAGCACAGAACATGGAAAAGTTTGGCAAAAAGTAGATGAAAACAGTGCAGATCATGGGAGCTGGATAATTGCGTCGGGCCAATGTTCTTTTGAAACCTATCAGCAAGACTGACTTCGGAGCTGCTACTACTTACCTAATGGAAGAAGACAAGTGGGCAGAGTTAAGCCAGTCATGGGAACTATCACCACCCAAAAGTATTTATAAAGCAGCCACATGAGCACTTTGCCTCTCTGCTGAGCACAGGGCAGTCACGGTAATGGGAGATCACAAATGAAGAGTGAAAGGAAAGAAAACAAGACTCCGGGGTAGAAATGTGCTAATGGTGTTTGGTAGCAGAGGCTGCAGGCCAAGGGAAGGCCTCATCCCATTCCTACTCAGCCAGCGCCTGGACACTTAGGTCTCTTATAATCACTTCAAGGGCTCTCATTTCTTAGAAAGGGCTTGGACGAGTCTAGAATTTTGCCTGGCCTCCAAAGCTCTGTACAATTGGACCCTCATCTTCAGCGTCATGGCTACAACTCCTCTCCAAGTACCCTCTGCCCCAGTCAGGGTGGTCTCCCACACACCCCAGGACCCTGCATGAAGAAGCCCTGAGCTGGATGCAGTGGCTCATGCCTGTAATCCCAGTACTTTGGGAGGCCCGCGTGGGTGGATCACTTCAGCCCAGGAGTTTGAGACCAGTCTGGGCAACATGGCAAAACCCCGTCTCTACAAAAAATTAAAAAAATCAGCCAGGCATGGTGGCACATGCCTGTAGTCCCAGCTATTCAGGAGGGTAGGGCGGGGGGATTACTTGAGCACAGAAGGTTGAGGCTGCAGTGAGTCATGGTCATGCCACAGCACTCCAGCCTAGGCAAGAAAAAGGAGAGAGAGAGAGAGAAAGAGAGAGGGAGGGAGGGAGGGAAGGAAGAAAGAAAAGAGAAAGAGAAAGCCCTAGGACAATAAATATATTTATTTACCCAGAGACAGGTCTTTGCCTCTCCAAAAAAGAAATCAAGATCTGGAGAGGCTGGTGAATTTCCCACGACTGGAGGACAAATGTAGGATGACAGTCAGGTCTACTGACCTGAGCCTACGGCCCTCTCCCTAATCCCATACTAATTACCACTGTGGGTTAACTTTGTGGAAATAGTGTCCTCACTGCTTCTTCAGTGATGCTCTCCATCCCTAAAGAGCCACGATTTCCTGTTCCCTTCTTCTGTAATCTCTGCTGAGCCTAGCACGGGGTATTACATATAGCAGACAGCTTAACATGTATTTATGGTTTGATAAGGATTCTGCTCACTTTGGTCAAGGCAACATGACTGAAAATTAAGTATGGGAGCTGATTTTAGTGATGAGGGCTCAAGGAACAACAGATGGGGCATATGACCATTCTCAAAAACAGAAGACACAGATGGATATCACAAGCATTTGTCTTTTCCCTGATACACCGTTCCACATGATATCAATCATGTAATGAATCTGTAATGGTAAGGCAGGAAAAAGGCAGTTCCTTAGTCTACACCATCTAGACCTAAATAGAGACGTTCTCCAAAGTTATCAGTAGTGTTCCAAGCCATCCATGGTTTCGTCCTAGTATGCTCCCTCTAGCATTCTTCCAAGTCTCTACTTCAAAGTTCCATCTCACCTTCAAATCTCAGCTTCCACCCTGCCCATTGCCTGCCACACAGCAGGTGCTCAAGACCTGCTGAGCAGATGGAAGAACAAATGGAACAACATGGTCAAGGTCCGAACTGAGTATGAATGATGAAAGGCTAAACCCAACCAATGTTGATTTATAAGCAGTTGATGGAGAAGCCATAATATCCCTGTATCCTCCCAACTTCTGCTATCAGTCCTGTGACTTAAATATCTGGCCTCCTCCTCCACTTTTTTTTTAAACTATAAGGACTTATTCAGGCAATGTTATGGAACTTCCATTCCGGTTCATCTCCCCATGAACTGACACGTGTGGGGAGACTACGGGTGAGGTGAGGGTGATAAATAACTACATGAGAGGGGCTTAGAAATAGTTATCTGGTGGAAAGGACAGTGAAACTGTGATATGAAACTCTATAAGTGCTCTGTTGTTACTTCGATTGTTTCTGCTTATTAAAAATAGCAGCGTTCTCTAAAGATGCTTACACTAACTACATAAGATTTTATTCTTTGTGCTTATTACTTTTAGCATATTTATCTGGGGATGGTTGGAGGCGTTACAGAGATGGGGGAGGGGCGCTAAACCAACACCCAAACTGCCCCTTGGTGCTGTCATCGCCAAGAATAAAATAAAGAAGTATGGAATGTTTCTTTGCGATGACTTCTTGGGTTCTCATGGACCTTCTAGTGTGCATCATAAGTTTGGGAAATTACTCTTTCTCTTCCTGGTGTGCCATTAGGAAAGGGCACAAAGAAGCAAACCAGAAGATCCATCAACACAGAAACTTACACGTCCGCTTGCGCTAAAACTTGTTCTGAGGGTAAAATCTGTTTTGTCAGTAACACAGTCTAAAGCTGAGTTAAGAAATGAGAAATCAGCTTGCCTGCTATTTGTGTTTGAATCTGAAATTGCCATGGTGAGACAGAAGAGCCAGCTTTTCTTGGTCCCATCATTGGTCGGCATCTTAATACCTCATCTGAACTACCTGTACCCTGCTAGTGCTTGGCAGGTGTCACTTGCCCTATATACATGGCCAGCATGGTTTATACTGTGATTCTGTCTTACCAAGGAGAAAAACAGACTGTACAATCATTGGCTTTTTCAGACTTTGAAAAAATGTCCTTATGAAATACATATGTCATAGTATCAGTGGAAGTTATCTTTGAGTAGTAGGATTCTGAATGGTTTTTGTTCCCTTTTTCAAATATGGAGTGTCCATTTTTCCTATGTCAAACATTTTTATCATTATCAGAAATCTGTTGAAAAGAATTGAGTAAAACAGAAATTTATTTTTTTAAACAGAAATTTATCATACAATTTCACAATCAAAAAGTATTTTCTGGGCAGGGTACAATGGTTCATGCCTGTAATCCCAGCACTTTGGGAGGCCAAGGTGAGCAGATCGCCTGAGGTCAGGAGTTTGAGACCAGCCTGGCCAACATGGTCAAATCCTGTCTCTACTAAAAATACAAAAATTAGCTGGGTGTGGTGCCACGTGCCTGTAATCCCAGCTACTCAGGAGGCTGAGGCAGGAGAATCACTTGAACCAGGGAGGCAGAGGTTGCAGTGAGCTGAGATAGCGCCACTGCACTCCAGCCTAGGTGACAGTGTGACACTCTGTATCTAAAAAGAAAAAAATTTTTTAAAGTATTCTCTGAATACCTACTATGTGCCAAGGCGCTAAATTAGATATAAATCAGGGGAAACAAGACAGGAACACAGAATCATTAATGCATGAGAGTAATATGTGCTGAGGTGTGAATTGGTTGGAGCAGATAGCAAACATCCAACCTGGGCAGCATGGGTTTTGTTGATATGACTAACCCATGGCAAGTTTTTCCATTTGGTCAGCTTGACAAAACACAAGACGCATTTTCACAAAAAAGGAAAAGGAAAAGGGGAATGCATTTTTTTTTTTTTTTTTGGATAGAAGATTTCCTTTTCTCTAAAATCCAGAAAGCAGACTGCTTGGTCCTCAGTTCATTGGAACCACTGTCTCCCTTCACAGTTCCAGGGCTCCTCAAGACAAGAGGTTTCATAAAGGCTACAACTCAGCCACAGCTGCCTTTCTGAAGTGTCCATGTGCACACAATAAAATAGAGTCTAAATTTACAGTCTCACTGGAGGAAGGAAGCAGTAATGTCACACTCCACTTACTTAACAAATATGTTGGCAATATTCCATTAAATCGTAAAGTCAATTTAATTTAAAGACTCTGGCCTGCTCAAATACCAACCAAATCACAGTTGATTTTAGGCTCTGCCTTAGCCAAAGCACACATCAAAAGGGCAATAATTTTATATTAGGTAATTGTTAAAAATTAGCATTTTTAATGCCCTTACAGTTTACTGATTTTTTTTTTCAATGATTTTACTCTCATTGGCAGAGAAAGGAGGCATGCTTATTGAATAAGGCTAAATCGTTTTGCAATCTGAGAAGGAAAGATGAGTAGGTAGATTGAGAATGTCAGTGTTAGACCACTAGGTACATTTATTAAAAAAATAATCATTCAGGCACTGATAATAAATGAGGTTTATTTTTCATTAATAGGACTGTTGCCTTGGCAACTTCCAGCTCACAAAAGTATTTACATCAATGCACAATTCTGACACTAAGAAACATCTCCAATGTGTCTTTTCTACATCCAGACCTAAAACCTTTTATTATATATTTCAGCCACATTATTGGTTTCAGTTAAGATGACCTCAACACCCCACCCACCCCATTCAAAATACATCATATCCAACCCCAAAGAGGCGGTTTAAACAAATTGCTTGCTAATATCAAATAGATCAAAGGTAGAACTGATAAATGGTTTTCTTTTGCAAAAAGGAAGATTTATGTGGGTTGTTTTTATTTTTCTGCTTGTTCAGCAGAGGGCAAAGTATTTTAAAACAATCAATGTCATAAATATTAATGTTCCTTCAAATCATGCACCATTTCCCTAAAACTCCTATTTTCCTAGTTCATAATTAGCATCAAATAGCCTAAAGCATTTAAGACACTGTGAGAGTATGAATCAGTACAACGCATATGTGGGGTAATGATTTGGCAATAAATATTAGGGACCGCTTGCCATTGGCCAGGCATTTCCAGTTGTAGAAATTTTCCTTGAGAAAATAATTGTACAATTATAAAATAATTGGCCAGGCATGGTGGCTCATGCTTATAATCCCAGAACTTTGGGAGGCCGAGGCAGATGGACCACCTGAGGTCAGAAGTCCAAGACCAGCCCGGCCAATATGGTGAAACCTCATCTCTACTAAAAATACAAAATATTAGCTAGGCGTGGTGTGGGCGCCTGTAATCCCAGCTAATTGGGAGGCTGAGGCAAGGGAATCGATTGGACCCAGGAGAAGGAGGTTGCAATAAGCTGAGATCGACTCCAGCCTGGGCAACAAGAGTGAAACTGCATCTCAATAAAAATAAAAATAAAAATAATAATATAATTGCTTGTACAAGGCTTTTAACTGCAATTTGGTTTACAATAGGGTAAAAACTGAAAACAAGTCAAATGTCACAACTTTTTTAAATGATTATAAATACTACTAGATGACCATCCTTGCAGGGATAGGACCAGGGTAGAGTTAGCATGGAGTCCCTGGTATAGAATTTAAGAAGTGTTCTCTCTTAAGGTCACACCCTGAGGGCTTCACTTGTGTTACCTTGGTCCAAGCCCCAAATTCTTATACATACATTACTTTACTTACATACGATTTTGATTGTTTAAATCAGTTATGGTGTAACATATGAAGAAATACTATACAGTCCTTAAAAATGATGATGTGGCTGAGGGCTGTAGCTCACACCTGTAATCCCAGCACTTTGGGAGGCGAAGGCGTGTGGATCACTTGAGGTCAGAAGTTCGAGACCAGCCTGGCCAACATGGCAAAAACCTGTCTTTACTAAAAATACAAAAATTAGTCTGGCATGGTGGTAGGTGCCTTTAATCCCAGCTCCTTGGGAGGCTGAGGCAGGAGAATTGCTTAAACCTGGGAAACGGAGGTTGCAGCAAGCAGAGATCGCACCACTGCACTCCAGCCTGGGCAACAGAGAGATTCTGTCTCAAAAAAAAGATAATGTAGACTTCAACTCATTGACATGGAAAGAGGTCCAGAAGACTTGGTCTAAGTTAAATAAGCAGGTTACAAAAACAGTATGTGCAGAAAAGTCTGCAAAATCTATAATGTAAGACGAATCATTCTAACTTAAAAAGTCCAACATAGAACTCTTCTAAATAATTATTGCAATTTATATTTAAAAAAGATCAAAGACTGAAAAGAATTTAAACCAGTGAGTAGTTCTAAGGGCATGGGAATAGGAAAAGAAATAAAACACCATTGCATGTTTAAATCCATTTGCTTTTCTGACAGGCATGAATATTGTTACAAATTTATATTCTGAACAAAACTATTCTCCTGAATAAACTGCATTTTCAAATTCAATCGCTGTATAGCCACAAAACACTTGGCCGATTGGCTCCTCTCCAAATTCTCTAACTTGTTTTTCTATCACTTAAGGAATCTAAAGCACTTTAGCAACACATTGAAGCCAAATCTTTTGACTTAGAGAACCGGCAAAGCCTTCATGGTTGATGAATCTTGGGTCTTCACAAATACAGGATATTTGGCTACTAAGGCCACTCAGAAAAATCAGAGACAACACGGCGCTCCTTATATTAGAATGTGACACTAAGCATTATGGCATTATCCTTTCACTTTGTGTTATTTAAGTCATATTCTTATCTAAGTGTTCATGAATGTATATATGCCTTGTGTCCCCACATAGAAAATATATTCCGGAGGACTGAGCCAGTAGGTGCCTATATAGAGGGGCCTTTATTACAACAGAAGGTTAGTAACTACTGCTTAATAATGAAGGACTGAAATTATTGTAAAACAGTGTGGTATAGTAGAGAAACCATAAGCATGAGCTTCAGATAGGCCTTGGATCAAATTCAGCTCTACCCCTTACTATACACATAGCCATACCCAACTTACCCAACTTTTCTGAGGCATGATTTCATTACCTCAAATGATACATTAAAAACTCTTGGCTGGGTGCACTGGCTCACGCCTGAAATCCCAGCACTTTGGGAGGCCAAGGTGGGTGGATCACCTGAGGTCAGGAGTTCAAGACCAGCCTGGTCAACATGGTGAAAGCTCATCTCTACTAAATATACAAAAATTAGCTAGGTGGCCTGGGCGCAGTAGCTCAAGCCTGTAATCCCAGCACTTCGGGAGGCCGAGGCAGGCAGATCACCTGAGGTAAGGCGTTCAAGACCAGCCTGACCAACATGGTGAAATCCCGTCTCTACAAAAACATAAAAATTAGCCAGGCATGATGGTGAGTGCCTGTAATCACAGCTACTCCAGAGGTGGAAGTGGGACAACTGCTTGCACTCAGGTGGTGGAGGTTGCAGTGAGCCGAGATCATGCCACTGCACTCCAGCCTGGGTGACAGAGCGAGACTCTGTCTCAGGAAAAAAACGAAAACAAAAACAAAACCTCTCCTAATGATTAAGGGGAGTAATGTTTGTTGACAGCTGTGCCCCATGCCTGATACCTAGCAGACCCTCCACAATGCTAGTTTTCCTTCCCTTTTTAAAAAAATTGCTTCTCTTACTAATATGGAAAACGAAAATAAGGCAGGAAAAGAAAGTTGATCTCTAGTGACTGTAAAATTTAGCTAAGGACCAGTTATGATGACTCACACCTATAATGCCAGTATTTGGAAGGCCATGGTGGGAGGACTGCTTGAGGCCAGGAGTTCAAGACCAACATGGGCAACATAGTGAGACCCGCCCCCAACCCCATCTCTACAAACTTGTATTTTAATTAGCTGCCCATGGTCCCAGTTACTTGGGAGGCTGAGGTGGGAGGATCTCTTGAACCCAGGAGTTTAAGGCTGAAAGTGAACTATGATCATGCCACTGCACTCCAGCCTGGGTCATACAGCGAGACTCTATTGCTAAAAAAAAAAAAAAAAAAAAGCCAAGGTCCAGATTTTGTTCAGAACCATGTCCACCCAATATCAACACATCTGCATTGAGAACTCACTATGACCACTCAACCATGAAAGGTCCTTGCTAAACACTCCATCCTCATTCTCCCCATGGATTCCTAGGCAGCTGGTACTCCTGACCACAAGGGTGCCCTGGAGCCAAGCTGTGCAGGATTGGTGGGACCAGCTGGTGCCCACATTTTCTCTTTACTTTGTTTTCTGCTGCTCGGTGAGCTGCCTTTCAGGCACTATCTTGATTCCAAGATTTTTTTACTCTAGCACCAAATATTCCTTTCCCGTCTTCTGATGATCACAGTGACACATGCTTGTCGGAAAAAGTTCAAAAGACATGGATGTTTAAACTGTAAAAGCACTCAATAATCCCACCCCGCAAGGATGACCACTGTCAGTAATTCAATGAATATCCCTCCAGGCATTATTTTTAACAAGATAAACCTCTCTCAAGTGCATATGCCACCTCTCTACTATTCCTTCTTTCAATTCCTGCTGAGTTATTCTCAGAAAAGCTCTTTTCCTATCTTTTTGTCCCACTTGTGAATTCCAACATAACCCTAATAATGGTTGCTAAGCACCAAAACAGCATAACTATGTACTCATATAAAGAAAAAAGAAAAAGCTTCTTTGGTATCAAAAGTAGAAAAGAATCAGACCCAAAGTCAGCTGAAAGTACGCACAGAAATCCCATTTATGTCTTTGACCTTCTCTAATTAAACTCACATTCCTCCAGGTATCAGCATTCATAACAAATAACTATGTTTCGTTTCGTGTTATTGTTTTCTTGTTTCATTTAACTAAAAGCATGGTGAAATAAATTTTTTAGCATTTTGCATTATATAAGTACTGCTCAGTAGCCTATAGGGAAGGCTTTTCTTCATAATGTCACAGCTATCACAGACTGATACCTTTGTAAAATAAGTAAAAATGCAGTACTAGAAAAATGAAATTTAAAAAAACTGAAATATAAAGCCAGGCGCTGTGGCTCACACCTGTAATCCCAGCACTTTGGGAAGCTGAGGTGGGCAGATCATGAGGTCAGGAGATCGAGACCATCCTTGCCAGCTTGGTGAAACCCTGTCTCTACTAAAAATACAAAAATTAGCTGGGTATGGTGGCAGGTGCCTGTAATCCCAGCTACTTGAGAGGCTGAGGCAGGAGAATTGCTTGAACCCGGGAGGTGGAGGTTGCAGTAAGCCGAGATCCAGCCACTGCACTCCAGCCTGGTGACAGAGCGAGACTCCATTTCAAAACAAAACCAGCCAAACAAACAAAAACTGAAATGCAAAGTATAGTACAAGTTATTTCAATTACTAGAGTAGCAGACTTAAACAATTCCTTTGTTGCACTGTTATACAAGTTTTCAAAGTATAACTTTAAATTTCTGTCCTTAGGGCACAAACCGTGAATGGTTTTCCAGCCGCAGCCTCTGTGCACAGCGCGTGCAGTGATGCTGTTTGGTACCTTTCCCTGGGAGCCTATCCACCCATGGTCTATGCGAAATGTCTATGGGAAAATGTCTTCCAAGTTTCTAAGAAATAATTTACAAATGAGCTTTGGGGAGAGGGGATCTCACTGAAAAGTTTGGGACTGCCTGTATTTGCATATATTGAGATAATCAACTAAATTTTTCACTTTCCACCCAGATGTTTACAATGATATAAATATAGCGAAGACTCTTGAACCCAGGGAGATTTGATTCTTAGAAATACACAGGGAAGTCCCCACCAAAACTTTAATTTCCCAACTTATCCTTTCAGACTAAAAAGTCATTTCTTGCCCGATCTCTGTCATTTTGAATGTTAACAATTGAGGGGGAAGCAACATGCTAAAATCCAATCTAACCTGGAAAACCAAACAAAATTCTGTTCTTTTTTATTTTCTTGATATCTTTTTTTTTTATTGCATTTTAGGTTTTGGGGTACATGTGAAGAACATGCAAGCTTGTTGCATAGGTACACACACGGCAGTGTGATTTGCTGCCTTCCTCCCCATCACCTATATCTGGCATTTCTCCCTGACAAACCCCAGTGTGTGATACTCCCCTCCCTGTGTCCATGTGTTCTCATTGTTCAACACCCACCTATGAGTGAGAACATCAAAATTCTATTCTTAACTCTGATCTTAGGTTTAATATATTTATAGAGGCCAGGTGTTGTGGCTCATGCCTGAAATCCCAGCACTTTGGGAGGCCAAGGCAGGTGGATCACAAGGTCAGGAGATCGAGACCATCCTGGCCAACATGGTGAAACCCCATCTCTACTAAAAATACCAAAAATTAGCTGGGTGTGGTGATGCATTCCTGTATTCCAGCTACTCGGGAGGCTGAGGCAAAAGAATCGCTTGAACCCAGGAGGTGGAGATTGCAGTGAGCCGAGATCACACCACTGCACTACAGCCTGGGTGACAGTGCGAGACTCTGTCTCAAAAAAAAAAAAAATTAGCTGGGTGTGGTGGCACACATCTGTAATCTCGGCTACTTGGGAGGTTGAGGCAGGGGAATCACTTGAACCCTGGGGGTGGAGGATGCAGTGAGCCGAGATCACGCCGCCGTACTCCAGCCTGGGCGGCAGAGTGAGACTCTGTCTCAAAATAAATAAATAAATGAACGCATGAAGAAATAAAATAAAAAATAAAATAGTTAATAGTAAGGTTCACATAATATATTGTCTCAGATGGAGTTCATGGAGTTTCTGTTGGCAGTGACTACAGTCAATATATTGATGAATTTTCTGGTTACTTAGGAATCTTCATCTCATTTTTTTAAATTGCCTCAGAGGTCCAGTCTTACAATGGCTCACTTTCCTCAACTACAAAAGGGCAATGAGAATGAATGAAGGGAATGAGGGAGGGTACTAGACAAACAGCTGTGATAAATTCAGGAGTGTGTGAGTGTGTGTGTGTGTGTGTGTAGAGACAGAGAGGGGGAGAGAGAGAGAGAGAGAGGAGAGAGAAAAACCAAAATCTATAGTGACACAGCAATCTAACAGTCTACATGTTCCACCCTCACCCTGTCGTTTCACAGGTGTTGATAATAGTCTATATTTCTCGGTATTTCACTTGCTAATTTCCTGACTTAAAACCTGGCTTTGATGATTGGTTTTTGACTGCTGGTCTAGGTTTGGCTTGATTCAAGCTGTCAGCCACAGTGAATTCATCTGTCCATTCATTCCATTATTCCTTAATAATTTGATTCATCCATTTACATACTCATTTTCACTCATTCATTTAGAAAACACTGATTAACTATTACGGGCACAGTGCTAGACAGAGAGAGGGCTGGAGGAAAAGAGCATAATTCTAGAACCTTGTAATAAACCCCAACTCTCAATAGGTAGGCCCAAAGTTATAAATCATGCTACTTTACCTGTATATTAATTTGTTTTAACTAGAGTAATTGAAAGTCAAGCATCAGCATTCCAAGTACCTATTTAAAAATTATTAAGGGAAAGGATTTGTACTGTAAACACATGTGAGTGATAAATTATTAGTTCACCTGTTCTCTTTTCCATCACTAAAACATCTTATATTTGATTCATGAAAGAGACTTGGTGTGTAATGTGTTATAACATATATATATATGTATGTAAAATCTGGCATGTTTTAAAACTAGCAGTGTTAAACCACAATGTAAAGACAACCAGAAAAGGAAAAGACATACTGAAGGTTGGAAAACTTATTTTGTAATTCCTTTATGTGTAGTAATATAATAAATTTGCAAACACATTCCCTAGAATCAGAGTGATGCTTTAGCCGTAGTACCCACACATTTGACTGAGACTGTTTTTTCTCATATGCAGCTAATAACGAGATCATGAGGAAGTCATAGATGAGTGGGGTGTGTGCATACGTGTGTGTGTGTTTCGTGAGAATGTGTGTGTGAGTAGAAATAACAAGATAAGCTAAATGAAGTCAGTATGTAAAGAGGTTATTCCTTTTGGACCAAAGGACTGCTGAAGCAGCCTCCAGGCAAACAGAGTTATCCCGAAGTCTAGAGAGAAAACAACAACAAATGTTCCAATTATGGACATAGTTTTAGAAAGAAGGTAGAGAAGGAAGAAGGCAAGGAAAGAGGCAGGAGAAAGAACAGATATTCTGCAGTACTCGGTGGCATGATGAATTCCGACATTGGAAACAATCCTCTGAAAGCCTATTTTTTCTTCCTTTTTTTTTCTGAGACAGAGCCTCCTCCTCTGTCACCCAGGCTGGAGTGCAGTACTGTGACCATGGCCCCCCGCAGCCTAGAACTCCTAGGCTAAAATTACCTTCCTGAGAAGCCAGGGTTACAGGTGCGTGCCACCATGCTCAGCTAATAAAAAGGTATTTTTTGAGGAGAAAATATTAGGAAGAAAGTTGCTGGTTACTTTCAAGAAGTTTATTTTTTTAACAGTGAAGGGATTGGCCGGGCCCAGTGGCTCACGCCTGTAATCCCAGCACTTTGCGAGCCCAAAGTGGTGGATCACTTAAGGTCAGGCATTTGAGACCATCCTGGTCAACATGGTGAAACCCCATCTCTAGTAAACACACAAACATTAGCCCGGCATGGTGGCACATATCTGTAGTCCCAGCTACTCGGGAGGCTGAGGCATGAGAATTGCTTGAACCCAGGAGGCAGAGGTTGCAGTGAGCCAAGATGCCACCACTGCACTCCAGCCTGGGTGACAGAGTGAGACTCCATCTCAAAAAAAAAAAAAATTAGTGATGGGGTCTCACTATATTGCTTTGGCTGGTCTTGAACTCCCAGCCTCAAGCAATTCTCCCCATTCGGCCTC
>PVKP010050425.1:0-13409 GCA_004027715.1 Plecturocebus donacophilus | reverse complement strand
GCTGCTTGCTTGATGACAAAAAGGGCTTGACTTTTCCTCAGCAGGGCCTGACCCCAGCTGGATTAAAAAGCTCAGTGGCTCATGTAAAGGAAGCTCTCTTCATTTCACCTTGTATTCCATTCAAACCCTATGGTGGGAGGGTAGCATTGATTTTCTTGAAAAACAGGGAAATAAGTATGCAGAAAATTGCTGATATCGGAGAAATAGAAAAACTGATTCAAAGTATAGTTATCATAAAACTGACTGTCTGTGGCCTTTAATATTTGGAATAGTACTGCTCATGAATTTTTTTTTCAGACCTGAAACTTTCTTTACAGTAGACAATTTTATGCATTTGATAATATACTATTAACAAACGCAGTCGAAACTTAAAAAGAAATCAGAACAAAACCAAACCAAAAAGAAACCTTTCTACAGCAGTCCAAAATCCTTGGACTATAACAAAGTTTAACTCTCACCACATGCAAAGCATGTTGCCAGGAAACCCACAGCAAAGACGTTGCCCAGCAACTTTAGATCCTGCCAGCTGCCCTGGTGAGGATCCTGATGTTGGTCACCACAACATTAAAAATATATATAAATAGAAGTCTTCTGTAGAAGATAATAAAAGTAACATAAGCAGGTTTAGCTTTTGTTTGATGTTTAAGAAACTATATAAAATCTGAAGCCCTGACTTCAGTGCTTGGGTGTAAGATCAAATTCATACTGCTTGTGAGGGCTATAATGTGTTACGACTTTCTGCCTCCCTGGTCAGAAACTCTTCACTCTTGACAGTAATTTTAAATAGTCACGTTGGTGGTATGTTTAAGTATTTTTTATTGTTCTCAAACATAGTCTCACAATCCTATACGGTACTGTGTGTGGTTTTAAACTTCCCTGTGATTTCACATTAGGAGTAACCGTAACCCAGACTTAATAATCAAAGGTTATGAATTGCGTGGAGTGAGGCTATGTCTTAGCCAGGTTATCACTGAAGTTCCACCTGTTTCATGGGGGTCCGTCCAGTCCTCAGGTCACAGTTTACATTAATAGCAGAGAAAACTTTCTAAATTGCAAAGCTGATGCTGTCGCTCAGCTACTTGAAAATTGTTGTTGGTTCACCAATTAAAACCCAAGAAAATCGAAACTCTTTAATATAGCGTACAAAATGCTGCTACCACTTCCTCATAATCCATCCTATTTTCACTGCCCTGTGAGCATGCAGTGTCCCCTCAAACTTCCGTGTATTTTTTCAAGCTGTTCTATAGCCCTGGAGTGTTTCTCCCCCTCCTCATGGTCTGATGAGCACTTACTCACACTAAAATCCAAGTAAAATATTATTCCTTTGGGGAAAGGCTTTCTGATTTTTCCCAGAGAAACATAGTTAGTATTACCACAAATACAAAGCCTTGGATCTGACTCAATGGAGGAGCTTAATAAAATTTTTTAGCTTATGAGTGAGATTCCTTTTCCATCACATATTTGACTTTCAGATATAGGTAATCTTCTAGTCATAATTGTAACTTCATTACATGAGTTACAGCACTGAAGTAGTTGTAGTTAAAGAAAGTTAACCTGACATCACTGTATCAAATAATACCTTCTCATTGACTTACATTTAAATTTTGAAACTATGATCCTTCCAAAGGAGTTATGACCAACCCCCAAACTGATAAAGACAGTACAATTTTATTATATAAATTATTTTCTTCAAGGAGCCTTCTGGCTTAATCCAGGTATAATATCTATTACTCCCATTGTCTTTAATTGTTTATGTGTTTGGTTAATTAAATAAACACATTAGGAATCCATTTTTATTTATAAAGAATTTGGACCATGTGATTATCTGGTCATTCTTGTTTTATTTGAAGTGAGAATTCTGGGTCTTTATATTTCATTGATTTACCCTCATTCTACACTCAGTCCATCAGGCACTTTCATAGAACCAACTGACTTCTTCATAGAGTTATAGAAAGGAAATATTAATCATTTACGTATATGAATTTTTTTCCTTTAAAAAACGCACTACATAAATACAGTGACCTGGATGTGATATTTTTCTCAACAGTCTATCCTTAGTCATTTATTCAAAGTGTGAAACTTATGAGTCTCTTAACAAATGATTATTGAAGGACTGAAAACAAGAATTGGATCCTTAACACACATACTCAATTTTCCTTTCTTGAAAATATTAAGCACAGAGTTTTAGCATAAAGGACTTTGTGAATATTTACTTTAATAGACACAGTATAACTTGGTAATAATGCCACCCTCTCAAACAGTATTAATTAATTTTTCTGAAAAGGGAGTTTTAAGTACTTATTATTTATTAAGAACAGCATTTATAAAAAAGACTGGACCAAATGGAGATGATAACACCATCACCATAAGCAGCAATTTGTGGGCCTGTAATCAGTTTTGCAGATGATATTTTAAAAGTTTCTTTTCAATCTCTACGTTGTAGAAGATAATTGGATGTTTAAGCATGAATAGAAGTAATACCTAAGTCCACTAGTTACAAATACCACTAGGAAGAAAAGATTAGGTTTTTGCTTAGGAAAAGAGTGGTGTATTAAAGACAATGAGGTCTAAACACCAAGGGAATTTAATCCAAAAGACAGTGCAAGGGCATTGTTGGAGGGTTGGAGAGAGAAAGAAAGGGTGAGAGAGAAAAATGGAGAGAAAGAGAGAGAGGAGAGATCAAGGCTGTTTTGATCTGAGTAATTATATTCCAAACGATGCATTTTTTAATGAAAGTATTAGTGGATGGGAAATTTTTCATCAAGCTGAAAGAAAAAAATAAAATATGGTAGAGATGGTGCAGGGGACATTCAGTATGAAAGAAAGAGCATCAGTATATTTGTAATAAGAGAGTACTAAGATTCTACAGACTTTGCAAAAGCCAATAGGAATGCTTTTAGCAGAATGAGAAATATTTGCTCTTATTCAGTCTTCTAGGTCAAGGAGTAATTTTATTCAGAAAGAATGTACCTTTAGTAAACTAGTCTAGTAGTTAAAGAGTCTAACATCTAAGGAATAATTAGATGTAAACATGATCGGCAATGTGTTCTGCAGTGTTTTTCACTGATACTTTAAAATTTAATAGCTTTTGTGTGTTGCATTTTAAAGCTAAAAAATGTATTTACATTAGATGCAACTTATTAATAGGAAAATTGACGGGAAATTAGAATGTAGTCCAACAGGACAGTAACAACTAAGGCATTTTATTTCTTTTCCTTTCGTGTTTACAATGACATATTTTGTACATTTTTTTCTGATTTGAAATACTAGTGATACTGATTAGTTAACATTTTAGTTAAATAAACACTCTTAGATTACACAGCTAATAAATAAAGCTGGGATTTGAACTCAAATCTTTCTGACTCAAGAGCTTGCACTGTTGACTTTGTGATATTGTCAGCACAGCCGAAAAAGGAGGCAGCTTGTCCCTGGGTGTGCTGAGGGACAAGATCTAAGGGGAATTATGTGAAGATGATGAGAAAAAAGCAAGAGAGCTAAGTTAAATGAACCAGGGACAGAACATAGATGGACTCAGTGTGAAACAGAGCCATTTTATGTCTGTGTCTAAGACCCACCGCTTAGTGAAAATTACATAATGATGAAGGAGCAGAGGTTTACTTTGCATGAAACCTGAGTAGTCACATTTTCCTTGAAGGAAGACTGTAAAGAAATGATGGAATGCTCAACACCTTGAAGGCCCAACATTCTTGACATATGATATACTTTAATCTTTTCTCTTTACCATTTTGAAGCTGATACTTAAACTCTGCACAAGAATCACTTAATCCATTACTATGCCCAAGTTGCCTTTTGCATAGAATTCAGGGATTATTTTATGTCACCTAACAATGTAATTTAAAGAGGGAATTTAACATTAATACTTAGTTAAAAATGAGATTCAAATTAATAACTAATTCACATAATGTTTATGTGGTTACAATGGAAAGCTCTGGGTGGTCTGATAATATTGAAAATTATCATTGAAATAAAATGGTGAGGGTAGTGCAAGCCTTTATAAATCCTCAAAGAAAATATAAACTTGGAGATGTTTTATTACTGGAAAGGTATACATTAAATTGATCTAAGGACATGAAAACTATATTTAGACTTTTTAAATGTCATAGAAAGTTCTAAAAGAGTTAACTCATGGGCAACTGAGCCCAATATTGTAACTTAAACGAATAGTGATACTCTAACACACTTATGTCAATTTAGAACCCCTATAGTTGATAAACTACCTGAAACTTCCTAAGGAATGCCAGAAATAATTTGCAGTTTTACAGATCTGCTGCTGGGTTTACATTAGAATCTCTGGATTATTATAGTTAGAAGATACTTGAAACACTTGATGACAAAAGTCTCCCTGTTGATTTCACTGTTGCCGAGGGTATGCTCAATAGCTTAGGTTGTGTTAGATGAGGTCGTATTTTATAGTGGTTAGGAGTGCCAGCTCTAAGTTCTTATACATCTCAAGACATAAACCACAGTTACCACTTGATAGTTTTGTGACTCTGAGCAAGTTCTTTAATCTGTGCCTCAGTTTCTTTATGTGTCCAAAGTAAATTTTCAATAGACAGCACTTGGTACCATGTGTGACTCACAATCAGTACTCAGTGAAGAGCAACAATTACCATTTCAGTGAGTATCATAGTTATAGTTGCCAGATTTAGCCAATGGAAATAAAAGATTCCCAGTTAAACTTGAATTTCAGAGAAACCACTCATAAATTTAATATAAGTATATCCTAAGCTATAGGGAAAGCATACACTAAAAAATTATTCATGGCTGAAATTTTATCTGGCAACCCTCATGGTAGTGCTTGGGATGTTAGGTGCTTGAGAATTTTTGCTTGAACAGTTTTGTTTGAGTTTATATATGACACTGTGGACTAAATTTTTTTAAATAGCCAGATGTTGATAAATCTAAATATATAAATCTACCTGCTACTTCTAACCTTCAGTTGGTGAGTACTCCTATTCAGTAGTAGCCAGAAATAATAGCCAGAAATAAAATGATATAGTGGTGATGCAAACAAAAAAATAGCAAGGCAGAGTGATAAAAAGACTTAAATTACAAATCAATACAAGACTGTCAATCAGTATAATAGACAAAGATGGAAGGAAGGGTCCAGACATCATGGACTTCAGGTTTTTGGGTAACAATCAACAAATATTTATTGAGGATCTATAGCATGCCAGAAACTGTTCCATGAGTAGGGTAGGTCTATAATGCTGAAGTCCAAGCAGGTAGATAATGTAATAATCAAATAAATGAATGTAAAATTACCACAATAATAAGTATTCTGAAGGAGAGGTAGATAAATCATGCTATGAAGGCATGATCCAAATAAAAATTGGGATCTGCACAGAGAAGTCAGAGGTTTCTCTGTGGAAATAATAACAAAATTAAGAACTGAAGGACAAGAAGGAGTTAACTAGATAATGACAAAAGAATCACACTCTAGGCAGAGCAAACAGGAAGCACTATGATATCCCATGGTGGGAGGAAATATGGTGTTCAATAGACCCGCAGAATGATACCTGTGGCTAAAATGCTAGAGAGAGAGAATAGAACAGATGATCCCTCTCTAGATTCTTCAAGATTTTCGTATTTTTTTCCCTAAATGCCCAGTGAAATAATTTAAATATGGTAGAGAGAAGGGATGAGGATATGTGTTGTTGAATAGTCATTCTTGCAGCTTTTCAGAGAGTGGCTTGAAGGGGTCAATGGCACCTCAATGAAATCAGTAGAAAGAATTTCTTGGAAAGAATGGAAAGATGGAAAGAAACAGAGTTCAAAAGGGACTGAAATATATGCTGGAAACCCTGAAACAAGGAGTATACCCGTACAGTTTAAGAGTGTTAATTCAATGGAGAAATGGAAGATGCTTGCAATGGAAGAAGTGGCAGGGAAGGCAGTTCAGAAACCAACTGAAGGATCTTGTCAACAAAGATGAGATGGTCAGATTAACTTTATAAGTCATGAGTGGTTACTAATGATTTTTAGTAGAAACAAAATATAAGGCAAATATTGTTTTTTAAATTTCACCTAATACCACAAATACATAGTCCAAGCTTGAGGGTTATAGATTCAAAATTGTAAAACTAATTAAATATTTACTACAGTACAATTAGTGTGTGGAGGTAAAGGTATGATTTACAGATTTAGTTTTGTAGAGAATGGTAGTAGAAAGAAAATCCAATGAAAATAAGAATGAAAAGAGCAAAGAAGAAGTTAGAAAATAAAAAAAAAAACCAAGTCATATACCAAGTTAAAGGGAATAAAGAAAGAAGTTCAAGGAAGCAGGCTTCAAATAACACATGAAGTTAAGTGGAGTAGAAAGGAGTTTCCAAAGTTTATCAGTCAGTTTTGGCTAGGTTACGGTGCGTAACAAACAAGGCTCAGTTTCACACACTGGCAGAGGTTTGTTTCTCACTCGGTTACATGGAGGCTGTGGATTGATTGTGGTTCTGCTTCATCTCTCTTCTTCATTCCTAGATCCAGGATGAAAGAGAAACTTTATTAGGGACCTGTGGTTCTCTCAGTAGAGAAAAAAGCATGAGGAAGAATCATGCATTATTTTTACCTTGCTTTGTTTTTGGTTTTTGATTTTACTAGACTTTATTCTTTAGAAGAATTGTAGCATCACAGCAAAATTGAGAGCAAAGTACAGAGACTTCCCATATATCCCCTTCCTCTCACATGCATAACCTCCTCCATTATCAATATCATCCACATAATGGTATATTTCTTACAATTGATGAACCTACAATGATGCATCATACTCACCAATGTCCATAGTTAACATCAGGGTACACTTCTGGTGTTGTACAATCTATGGGTTTGGACAAATTTATAATAGCATTTATGCTTCATTATAGTATCATACAGAGTATTTTCTCTGCCCTAAAAATCCTCTGTGGTCTGTCTATTCATCCTCTGCCCCTGTATTCCCCACAGACCCTGGCAACAACTGATCTTCTGTCTCTGCATTTTTCCCGTTTTCAGAATGCCATGAAGTTGGGATCATACGATATGTAGGCTTTTTAGACTGACTTCTTTCACTTAGCATATGCATATAAGTTTTCTCCAAGTATTTTGACGGCTTGATAGCTCATATATTTTTAGTGCTGATGGTATTTTCTTCTCTGGATGTATCACAGTTTATTTATTCATTCCTACTAAAGGACATTTTGGTTGCTTCAAAGTTTTGGCAACATAATTAAAGCTGCCGTTAACATCTATGTGTAGGTTTCTGTGTGGACGTACGTTTTTAACTCAGTAAATACCAAAGAAAAGGATTGTTGGATCATATGCTAAGAGTATGCTTAGTTTTATAATAAACTCTCAACCTGTCTTTGAAAGTGGCTGTGCCATTGTGCATTCCCACCAGCAATGATTGAGAGTTCCTGTTGCTCTAGTCCTTGCCAGTATTTGGTGTTGTCAGTGCTTCAGATTCCTGCCCTTCTAATAGCTGTGGTTGTGTAGTGGTTTCTCACTCTTGTTTTAATTTGCATTTCTGATGACATATGATGTGGAGCATCTTTTCATATGCTTGTCACCTGTATATCTTCTTTGGTGAGGTGTCTTTTAAGGTATCTTTCTATTCAAGTTGTTTGGATTTTTTATTTTGAATTTTAAGAGTTCCTTGTATATTTTGGATAACAGATTTTATCTAAAATAAATTAATTCTGCTCTGTGAAAGATACTGTCAAGAAAATAAGACAAACCACAGACTAGTAAAAGATATTTGCAAAAGACACATGCTTTATTTTTTAAAGCTTTTACTCTGAAGCTGCACAGGTATATTTACTCACTCTTTATCGGCTGAAGCAAGTTACACGAAAACCCTTAATATCAAAGGAAGAATTATACAATCTTCTCGAAGGGTAATACAGTAAGTAAAGTTAAATATATGCAAATCATTATGACTCAGCAATCTCACTCTTACATATTTGCCCCACGTGAAAGAAAACAGACTACACTAAACCCATACGCTAATGTTTACAGCAGCTTTATGCATAAACCAACTGAATGTGTATCACACAGTGAGTAGAAAAATTATGGTACATTCAAAAAATTGAATACTATTTAGTCACAGAAAGCAGCAAACTATTAATGATACATGTAAGAACATGGATGAATAACAAAAGCATCATGCTAAGTGAAAGGCCAGACTTAAATCGTTACATAACTTACTACTCCATTTATATTACATTCTGGAAAAGAGGAAAGTATAGGTAGAAAACAGACCTGTGGTTGGTGGGAAATGGTGGTTGGGGAGGGCAATGACTATAAGTGGGAACAAGGGAATTTGGGAGCATGATGGAAATATTCTATATCTTAACTATGACAATGGCTACACAACTGTATTTGCTTGTCAAAACTCACAAAACTGTACTCCAAAAGGGGCAAATTTACTATATGCAAATTAATCTCAAAATGCATTATTTTAAAATACAAAATTATATTTACTGCCATAAATAGTTACGTCATACTTTAAAATTTTAATTCATATTTTTAAAACAAAAAATAATGCATGTACCAACAAATTGGAAAACAAAGAAGATAATTTCTGGACATATGCAACCTACCAAGAGTGAACCAGGAAGAAATGGAAAACCTGAACAGACCAATAACAAGCAATAAAATTAAAGCAGTAGTAAAATGTCTCCCATGAAAGAAAAGTCAGGACCTGATGGCTTCACTGCTAAATTCTACCAAATGTTAAAAGGTGAATTAATACCATTATACTAAAATTATTCAAAAAAAATTAAAGGAAAGAGAATATTTCCAAACTCATTCTATGAGTCCAGCATTACTCTGATATCAAAACTAAAGATACAACAACAAAAAACTATAGACCAATATCCCTGATTAACACAGATGCAAAAATTCTTAAGTAAATATCAGCAAGTTGAATTCAGCAACACATTAAAAAGATCATTCACCATAATCAAGTGAGATTTATTCCAGAGATTTAAGGATACATATACAACATATACAAATCAATAAGCATGATACATCACATCAATAGAATCAAGTTGAGAACCATATAATCATTTAAATAGATGCTGAAAATGTAGTTGATATAATACAACATCTCTTCATGATAAAAATTCTGAACAAACTGAGCATAGGAGGAGCATTCCTCAAAACAACAGGTCATATATGATAAACCCACAACTAATATCGTACTGAACAAAAAGGAAAATATAAAAACCTTTCTACTAAGATCTGGAATAAGACAGATGCTAACATTCATCACATTATTTAACATAGTTCTGAAAGTCCAAGCCAGAGCAATTAGGCAACAGAAAGAAATAGAGAGTATACAAATTGGAAAGGAAGAAGTTGAGTTATTCTTGTTTGCAGACAACACGTAATCTTATATACAAAAATTCCTAAAGATGCCAAGGAAAACTCATACAACTGATAAATTCAATAAAGTTTCAGAGTCCAATATCAACATACAAAAATCAGTAGTGTTTCTGTTCACAAACAGCAATCAACCTGAAAACAAAATCAAGAAATAAATCCCATTTACAATAGCTACAAAAAAAATCTAGGAATAAATTTAACCAAAGAAATGAAAGATTTTCACAAGGAAAACTGTAAAATGCTTATAAAAGAAATTGAAGAATACATAAAAATGAAAACTACATCTTATGCTTATGTATTAGAAGAATTAATATTGTAAAAATTTCTGTACTACCCAAAGCAGTCTACAGATTCAATGTAACCCCTATCAAAATGCCAATTACATTATTCGCAGAGTTAGAAAAAACAATCCTGAACTCTGTATGGAAATTTAAAGGACCCTGAGTGGCTAAAGCAATCCTGAGCCAAAAAACAAAGCTGGAGGCATCATACTACCTAACTTCACATTATACTACAAACCTAGAGTAACCAAAACGTCATAGGACTGGCATAATAACAGATATGTAGACCAATGAAACAGAATGCATAAATTCATACATTTACAGCCAACTCCTTTTTAACAAAAGCACAAAGAACTCACACTGAACAAAGAACAGTCTCTTTAATAAATGGTACTGGGAAAACTGTATGTCCATATGCAGAAAAATTAAACTAGATCCTATCTTTCACCATATAAAAATTAGCTTAAAAGAGATAAAGACTTAAATGTAAGACCTAAAACTATGAAACTACTAGTAAAACACTTTGAGGAAACATTTCAGATTTTTCGGATAAGACCTCAAAAGCCCAGGTAACAACAGCAAAAAATAGACAAACGATTACATAAAGCTGAAAAGCTTCTCCACAGCAAAAGAAACAATCAACAATGTGAAGAGATGGCTTACAGAATGGGAGAGAATATTTGCAAACTATCTATCTGACAAAGGATTGATATGTGGAGTATATAATGTGCTCAAATAACTCAATAGCAGTAAAACTAAATAACCCCATTTAAAAATGGTCAAAGGACCTGAACAGACATTTCTCAAAAGAAGCCATACAAATACCCAATGAGTTAAAAAAAAAAAAAAAAAAAATCAACACCACTAATCATCAGGGACATACAAATCAAACCCACAATGAGATACCCTACCACCCAGTTAACATGACTATGATCAAAAGGACAAAAAATACAAAAAGAAAATAAAAATAATAGATGAGTGAGAGGGGGAGAAAGGAGAATGCTCTCATACACTCCCAGTAGCAACTTAAAGTAGTATAAGTACTTTGAAGAACAGTATGGAGGTCCTCAAAAAACTAAAAATAGAATTGCTATATGATTCAGCAATTTTACTGCTGGGTATATATCCCCAAGAAGGGAAAACAGTACATTGAAGAGATATCTGCATGCTCATGTTTATCATAGCACTAGTCACAATAGCTAAGATACGGAATCAGCCTTCATGTCTATCAATGGATAAATGGATACAGAAAATGTGGTCTATATACCAAATGGAATACTATTCGGCTGTAAAAAAGGATACAATTCTGTCATTTGCAGCAACATGGATAGAACTGGAATTCATGTTAAATAAAATTAGTCAGGCACAGGAAGACAAATACTGCATGTTTTAGTTCATATGTGGGAGCTAAACAAATAGATTTCATGAAAGTAGAGATGAGAAGAATGGTCACCAGGGATAGGGTAGAGAGGAGGGGTGATGAAGAGAAGTTGGTTAATAGGTACAAAATTACAGTTGGAAAGAAGAAATAGATTCTAGTATTCAGTAGTATAGTAGGGGGATTAATGGTTAAAAATTTATTATTTTTCAAAATAGCTAGAAGAGAAGGATTATAATGTTCCCAACAGGAAGGAAAGAGATGGTAGACATCCCAGTTACCCTGATTTGATCGTTATACATTATATACATGTATCAAAGTATCACATGTACCTCAAAGATACATACAATTGTTATGTATCAATTAAAAACAAGTAAAAAAAAACCTAATAGATACTTTAAAATATGTAACTAAACGAATAAAGACAAAGCAAAGTATTCATTTATATATTGTTTTGGAGGAGCAGTAATTTATGAATCTAAATATAGCCTCTGATAACTACCACCTAGATATCAAATTTTACAATTAAAAAATTAATTTTTATTTTCTTTTCAAAGAAATAATACTTAGCATGTAATATCTATTATAGATTTTATGGCCTGCATGTTTTACAAAAGTAGGCCTCAGTAAATAATTATAAAATGCTTTTGAGTCATTCTCATTCCTTAAGAAATATTGCATAACCTAAATAAGGAATGCTACACTTCAATAGGCATAATACTTTAATTTTGTGGTTTTACAAAACTGTGTTCTGGCAGTTTATAAATTATATGAGCATATGCAAATTCAACTGGCATGCATTATTCAAGAACAAATAACTGTCCATAAATACGAGTGGAAAAAAAAATGAAATATAACCTCTCTCCCTTGTTCTCTAAGATAGTACAGTAAATGTGAAAAAATGGGGAAATATTATTTACTTATTTCCACTAGCAATCCAGTAAACAATAAAAATAAACATTAACAAACAATTGAGGACAAATAGTTCAAATCTTCATTTCGGTCTAAAGTAGAACCATAAAGTGTCTTAGTCGATTCTGATTACTATAACAAAATACCACAAACTGGGTGGCTTGGAAACAACATAAATTTATTTGTCACAGTTCTCGAGGCTGGGAAGTCCAAGATCAAAGTGCTGACAGAGTCATGGTCTGGTGAGGGCCTGCTCTCTGGTTCACAGATGGCACTGTCTAGCTCAGTCCTAATGTGGTTGAAGGGGCAAGGAAGCTTTCTGGGGCCCCTTCTGTAATGGTACTGATCCCATTCACAAGGACTCCACCATCTAACTACTAATTACACCTCCCATAAAGCCCTCACCTCCCAACATAGCACATTGGTGATTAAATTACAACAAGGATTTTGGAGGCACACAAACACTTAGACTCTAACATGGAGTAAGCAAGTTTGTTTCCTAAAAAGATTGAAATAATGTGAGCAAGTCATTGATCCCAATCATGTGAAGCCTAAAATGAGAGCAGGGAAGAGACATATTTCCATTATGTAATGACTGGAGAGTTGACTGAAATTGAGTTTCTTTGTCCAGCACAGCTCCTGGACATTAGAATAGTGCTTTTTACAAGGGCTTTATCCCCACTTCCTTGCCCCAGGAATTGTTGATGAGTAGCTTCACTACAGGACTATGTCTAGAGGCATTTAACATCTGGTTTCTACACTTCGCTAACTAGTTTTCCAACTTCCAGTTTCCAAGAATTTTCACTTACACCTTTTTGCTCCCTTAAAAATATATGGATTATTTTTCTACCTTTTTTTCTTCCATGTTAAGATGGACAGACTATTAGAATTAGAGAGGAGCATAATCACCTGTTAGAATAAAGCCCAAATCCATTAGCGATTTAAAACAAGTATTTATTCTTCTTTAAGATAGAGAGAATCTTTTTGAGAAAATTGATTCCCATGCTTAGCTCGAGTCCTTACAGAAAAAAAAAAAAAAATAGATGCTTCATTTTATCAAGGGAACTACATCCTCAAAGTTGAGACTGAATGGCTCCTTCTAGTGGAATACAAGGGAAACTGGAAATTTTATATAGAAAACACATGTTGAAGTTTTGTATATTATTAGGAGAAAGTCTGAATTTACTCAATTTACTTTCAATTTGTTGCTTCATTCTTCTTTTTCTTTTTTCCTCTTTTTCCTTTCTATTGCATATTTTCATGAAGTATGTCCACAAAGCAGTTTAGAAAGATTATTGAGATTCCAGGTTGTAAGGTTTATTTCCGAGGATAAAACGAAGAAACTGAGGCCAGCACCAAAATAATCCAATGCAAGGGAATTTATTCAGGCTCCCGGGTGAGGTTCTACAGTCCGGACAGGAGGGGCTGGAGAAGTCGCACTGATTTCTCTCAGACAG
>PVKP010050424.1:0-13407 GCA_004027715.1 Plecturocebus donacophilus | reverse complement strand
TAGATTCAACACATTTGTAATTCGTATTGGAATTGCTGGCAGCCCTGTTTTCTAGGAAGGCTTTGTCTCAGTTTTGTATTTCAACCATGGAGGAGGGGGTTAACTGTCAGCTGCAGCTACTCTGGTATAAGCAACTTGCTTACACTGATAGAGTTTCCTCTATGTCTTTATTTTTCCAAAGTGCGAAAACAAAAACAACAATTGACAAGAATCCCTGTAGTCGGGCAGAGCTCCATGTGGAAGGACATGTGACATATTAAACCAGGTTCAGTCATCAGTGTGGGAAGGAAAGGTACATGTGTCCTTTCAGTTGATCTCTGAATTGGGATTCCAATTACCAGTCAATCTTTAACTTCACCTGGCAAACCAGCCTGTCTTACACCAAAGTATTTATGAGAAACAGAAGACACTTTTGCCAGAAAGTGGCCTCATTCTTTTCTTACAGTGGAACTAGCCATTAGGAAGTACAGTGTGCAAAGCATAGGTGCCTCTGCGATGGGAAACGCAGAGTTTTGGTGCCTTGTATGCAGATGTTTTGTTTTTATAAAGACAATTTCACTTCAGCGATCTCATTTAATTTTACAAACACTCTTCAATAAACACAGAATGGAAATTAAGATTCCCTCAACAGTCGAGGAAACTGAGGCATGGAAAAAGAAAGGAGATTCCTAACACTGTAGGTTAGAGATGATCTGAATAGAAGAAACTTGTGAATTTAAAAACTAGTTTGTTTTTTTTTTCTGACCCCTATCACCTGGGGATAGAGAAAAACGACCAGTTCTCACTTGTTCTTGTGCCTGTGGAGGCAGCCAGGTGAATAACAGGCAGGTTAAAACACCCGCATAGAAAAGCCTTCAAACGAGAGGCTGCAAAATAGCAATCTATGAGCCATACCTTCCCTGCTGATAGTGTATCTGAATCATGCAGTGCTGAAAAACAAATACTTTAAAAGCATTTTAAAATTATGAGGTTTTCTATAAAAACCTGGATTTTGTATTCTTTTAAAAGATAAAATCTAGAAATACTGGGCTCACTCACATTCCTATATGTATGGTAACAACACATCAGAGTGCAGGACAGGCAGACTTTGGGATGGCCATTCTTTCTGTAATTTCCACAATCTCCATCTCGCCAGGTTCACCCTGTTCCCCATAGGCATTTATATTTACAGCCACTTTAACAAGTCACACACACCCACACACACACACACACACACACACACACACATATAATCACATCTTGAGATTCCATTGTCTTTTTGTAGTAATATATTTCATTATTCTGTAGTTGAGAACAACTTTTCCTTCCACCTTAATATGATAATTATCAGAGCAAATTAGCTCACCTCTGAATCACAGGCTGCATGTTTCTTAATTTTGATCCCAACCTGAGGTATCTGGAAGGCTTCCTCTAAGAGACACATATTAGTCTGTTCTCGCATTGCTGTAAAGTACTACCTGAGGCTGGGCATGGTGGCTGATGCCTGTAATAGCGGCACTTTGGGAGGCCATGGTGGGTGGATCACTTGAGGTCAAAAGTTTGAGACCAGCCTGGCTAACATGGCGAAACCCCATCTCTACTAATAATACAAAAATTAGCCAGGTGTGGTGGCACATGCTTCTAGTCCTAGCTACTTGGGAGGCTGAGGAATAAGGATCACTTGAACCCAGGAGGCAGAGGTTGTAGTGAGCTGAGATAGTGCCACTGCATACCGAGATCATGTCACACCACACCAGCAACAGTGAGACTCCATCTCAAAAAGAAAACAAACAACCCGAAAAACTACCCGATACTGAGGAATTTATGAAGAAAAGAGGTTTAATTGACCTGCAGTTCTGCAGGCTGCTACAGGAAGCATGGCTGGGAGGCCTCAGGAAGCTTACAAGCATAGCAGAAGGCAAAGCAGAAACAAGCACGTCTTACCATGATGAAGCAGGAGAGAAAGACAGTGAAAAGGGAAGAGCCACACACTTTTCAACCATCAGATCTTGTGAGAACTCAGTCACTCTCACAAGAACAGCAAAAGGGACATCCACTCCCATGGTCTAATCACCTCCCACCAGTTTCCTCCCCCAGCATTGGAAATTACACTTCAACATGAGGTTTGGATGGGGACACACAGCCAAACCAAATCAGGACATCTCCTGAACTAGGTCTTGGGAGGTAGATAAGAGTTAGCTGTGTGAAGAAAAAGAGGCAAATACATTCCAGGCAAACAATATATGCTGAGCAAAAGCAGAGAGCCTAGTAACAGACTGCGTATAAGACAAAATCCAAGTCAGCTGCATTCACCTGAGGAAAGAATAGCAAGAATTGAGACCTGACACATAAATGGTGTCTAGGTCACCGAGGCCCTGTATGTCATGTGAGGAAAAGTGACAATTATTTTATAGACAATGGAAAAACAGTTAAAGGTATTAAGCAGAAGATGAATTTATCCAAACAGCTAAACAGCTATGGGTATTAAGCAGAGGATGACTTTATCCACAGGATGACATGGTCATATTTGCATTTTAAATAGATTATCTGGCAGCTATGTAAAGGATGAATTTAATGGCAGGCAAAACTGGAAGCAAGGAAACCATATCAAAAGTTACTGCAAGAATCCAAGTAAGAGGTCGTGAGGGACTCATTGGAGAAATACTATAGGAAGCAAGGCCAGCAAATCAAGAGATACACTATTTGGAAATTTATTGAACACTAATTGTGTGTAGAATACTGTGGGAGAAATTAACTGTCTAGTACAACTTTCTATGTAATGACTCAATTCCCAGTATGTGGTTCCTCAGTCTCTGATTGGATACTCCCAATGGCAGGGAGCTAACTCCCTCATGCCATAGTCAATTCTCAACTTTAGTTATTATAAACTTTCTTATATTGCTTCCTTATATTGAATGAAAATTTATCCCTCCTCTCCCCCAAGTTTCTGTTTTTGTCCTCAAGTTGCAGTGACAAAACTTAATCCCTGTTTTGCATAACAGCATTGCAGGTATTTTGATGACAGGAATCATGCTTCTCAAAATTTCTCTCCTTTTCAGCTAAAAAAAGTTCTTTAGTTTTTTGTAGAATTCAGTGCATCTTCCACCTGCCCCAGAACACAACATGTTCAAATTCTACCCATTGTTTAAAGTCTGGCTTCAATGTCACCACATTGCTTCTGTGTCATGTACCTGTGGACAGACTCCAACTTCCAATGGGCTTCTTAAAATGTAGCACTCAGAATGGAACCTCATTTTCTGAGTGGTCTAACCAGCACACATTTATTTGAACAGGCTCTCCTCTCTTCCATCTTTTGGGATATGGTGCTGTTACTAATGCACTTAATGATACAAAAGGCCAGAAGGTTCAGTTGAGATAGGATTGCAGAGCAGGAGTGCTCACATCTGGTGCTGGAACCAGCAGCATCAGCGTCATCTCAGAGCTTATTAAAAATGCAAATTCTCAGGCTCTCCCCGATCTGATTAAGAATCGCTGGGGGATGGGCCCAGGACTCTGTGTTTTCAAAAGCTTTCAGAGTAATTCTTACACATGCTAAAGTTTGAGATGTACTGCCATAGAGGGTCTTTGAGCATGTGTTTAAGGAGCTTTTAAAAGACCAGGTACTTACCTTTAAATAAATGCTTTGCTTTCTCTCAAATACAGGCTTAAGCAATCTTTTTGAGGACTAGAGACAGTGCCAGCATTATATGAACATCATTAAATGCTGCGGAAGGGGAACACCACGTGGCTAATTAAGTTTTACAATCCAGTGGTTGTGAGAAATATTTTTGAAAAAAAAAATAGAAAAAAAAAAGCAAAAAAAGAAAGAAAAAGAAAACAATATGCCTTTGGTCAATCCATTACAAAGAGGACTGAGCTGCTGACCTTTTCATTCTGCCTGTGCTGTGTGCACAGCAACTCTGTAACCTTTTCCAGCTGGAATAGAAAGTTCAATTAAGTTTGTTGGCTCAGAAATCTGCCCGTGTCCCGAAGAGCAGATTAGGCACTTAGGGGCTGCAATTATCCATCTGCTGCTTCTGCAAAACTGAAAAGAATGCACACGTGCCGTACCTATCTCTGGGCATATGCAGAGGCGGATATGTGCATATCTGTATGCATGTGCACATGCGGGGGCTACGACGGGCAATGGCTGCAGCTGAGAAATTCAATCGTTTCCAAATTTGGGTTCTTTATGTATTGTTGGTGATGATTTTTTAAGTTAGACAAGAGCCTGATAGTTGGGACCTGCCCAATTCCTGGTCACCACATTCATCCTCCCTTTATAACTGGGTCTTCTGACCAGCACTGTGGACCTTTCCCAGGTTTGAGGGCAGAGCATGGCCTTAGTCATGTGGCTAAGGGCATTTACTGAAGCTGCTTTCAGTATTCGGGTGACTAAATATCAAAGCCTATCTTGCTTAAGAAAATAATATGCATAGTGGTTAAGAATATGGGCTGCAGAAGTTGTGTCTGCATCTCAGCACAGCAATTTACAAACTGTGAAAACTTGAACATGTCTTTATAACTCTCTGAGCTTCAGTTTCCTCATCTGTAAAATGGAGATAATAGTATTAACCTCATTGTGAAGATTCAACAAGGCAGCATATTTCATTTTCTGGCACATAGTCTATTGAGTAAATAATAGCTATGTTTCTAATGATATAATTGAGAGTCACTTTGAATTTAGGCCGTGGTTTGGTGGCTGGATCTTTTTCCTTTTTTTTTTTTTTTTTTTTTTTTTTTTTTTTTTTTTTTTTTTTTTTTTTTTTTTTTTTTTTTTTTTTTTTTTTTTTTTTTTAAGACACCCAGGCTGGAGTGCAATGGCATGGTCATAGCTTACTGCAGCCTTCATTCCTTGGGCTCAAGGGATCTTCCTGCCTCAGCTGCCCCAGTAGCTAGGGCTATAGACATGTTCCACCATGCTTAGTTATTTTTAATTTTTTAGCTGAGATGGGGGTCTCACTGCATTTTTCAGGCTGGTCTCCAACTTCTGGCCTCAAACAGTTCTCCCACTTTAGCCTCCCAAAGTGCTCAGATTACAGGTGTGAGTCACAGTGTCCATCCACTGGGTCTTTACATTTCTCCTCTAACACCTGTGTCCTATACCTAGCAACTGAGGCACCAACTTCCCTTGCCTTGATAATATTGGTAGTACGTCACCACCTCTAGGATTATGCCCTGTCTGTTCTCTTGTTGGAATCTATGGTCTTCTCCGAAATTCACAACCACAACCACTGTAGCCTGTTTTAAAGGTTATTCTTGGAAGACCAGGAAAGTGAGCTTTTAAAAGTGTAAGTTAGATCTAATCACATTCCTTAATCCAATTTATTCCCAAGCATAAAGCTCTCCAATGGCCTTCCATAGTATTTAAATACAATCCAGACTCCTCGCAGTGGTCTATAATGCCCACTATGATCTGGCCCTCACCTAACCTCATTTTGTATTTATTGACTTCTGCCTCACAATTCTCAGGACACAACAGCTTTATTTTCAGGCCTTTAAATATACTCAGATTCTTCCAGCCTCAGGACTTTTGCACTGCTGTTTTGTCTGCCTGGGGTGCTCTTTCCCTGGGTCTTCCCTAGACCTTAGCATCCACGGCTTTCTCTCACCATTTAGTGCCATCTCCTTGGAAAGCCTTCCTGGATTACCCTTCCTAAATTAATCCACAGCTGCCACCACACCCTCCAGTCACTCTCTATCCCGACTCACTGTTTATTTTCTTCATAGTTCACTTGGTATTGATTTGTTACATATTTATTATCTGTTCCCTCGCCATTAAATTACAGACTTCATGAGAGGAGGGACTTGGTTTGTTCTGTTTTACAGGCCATCTCCAGCACTAAAAAAGTCCCCCATCTGTACAAAAGGTAAATTCAGTATTTGTCAAATGAATAAATTAACAGGCCCAAGCCTAGGGCCTGATACCTTTTTCTGATGACATTTTCTTGGGTCATACAGCGTTCTTCACTTCTGGATCCCATGTTGCTTGCTTGGCTCAGACACATCCCACTTCTTTTTGGATGTCCCAAGTCCCCACCACCTCACTAATTAATTTCCAGGTATTTGGCATCATGGTTCCTGAATACCACGTTTTGTGTGCTCTCTTTAACTTCTTCACCTCTTTTGCACATAAGTGTCTGTATGCCAAACACAAAGTCAACTCCAATCGGCACGTCTGAAACAATGTTCTTAAAGAAGCCTAAAATTCTTAAGGAAAAGATATTTGCTTCTTGTTGACCCCTGCAGCCTCACCTGCCTCATGGTGCCTTAGATACTGAATATATAAATGGAAAGCGGCCAGACCACATTTGGCAGTTGTATCAGTCCGTTTTCATGCTACTAATAAAGACATACCTGAGACTGGGTAATTTATGAAGAAAAAGAGGATTAAGATACTCACAGTTCCATGTGGCTGAGGAGGCCTCACAATCATGGTGGAAGATGAAAGGCATGTCTTGCATGGTGGCAGCCAAGAGAGAGAATGAGAGCCAAACTAAAGAAGAAAACTCTTTTAAAACCATCAGATCTCATGAGACTTATTTACTACCATGAGAACTAGTACGGGGTAAAACCACCCCATGATTCAATACTCTCCCACAAGGTCCTTCCCACAACACACGGGAATTATAGGAGCTAGAATTTGAGATGAGATTTGGCTGGGGACACAGCCAAACCATATCAGCAGTAGAACTCTGACCCACAACCTCTGCAGCAATCGGCCCAAAATGGTCAGAACTTGGTTAATCCTTGCCACTTCCTTAATTTTTGCCCCCACTTCTAAGTCAAGACCAACTGGAGAAAGTCAAGCATTCTTCATAAACCAATCATATAGGATGCCTGTTTCCACCTTCTTGAGCCAACAACCTCCACTCAGAGCACCTGAACCCTTCATTTTTTCCATTATAAGCCTCTCCCACTCCCCTGCCTGCTTTTGAGTCTGTCAAACACTAATGAGGTTGACTGACTTCCTTGCTATAGAAAGTTCTGAGTGAAGAACCCCTGCCTCTTCTCATTTGGGTTGTCATCGTTTATTTCCACATGTATGGTCTAGGTACCTACTGCTGCAACAAATCATCCCCAAATGTAGTGGCTTAAAATACTCACTTTGCTCATTTTGATGTCAAGAATTTAAGAAGAGGTCAGCTAGGTGGCTTCTCTTTGAGCCATCTGATATTAGTGGGGCCATCTGGGCCTGAAGGATCCACTTCCACCGTAGCTTCTTCTTGGTCATGGGTAGAGGCATGTCTGGCAATTCAGTGCGCTTTGTCTTTTGTCTCACTCCATGATGTCTCATTCTTCAGGTCCCTAACGTGATATTCTAAGGCTGCCACACTTCCTGCATGGAAGCTGGCTTCCAAGCAACAAGAAGCATATGCTGCCAAGCCAGCTAAGAGCTACATCTAAAATGGTCCACAGCCGTATCCATCACATTTAATTAGTCAGATCAATCATGGGACCCACTGAGATTTTAGGGATGTGTGACAATAGTCTCCATCTCTTAATGGGGTGGGGGGCAACATTGTATTATGGAAGAGCACGTGGGATGGGAGATATTGCTGTGGCCATCTTTGAAAATACAATCTGTCATGTTTCCCCTTCCTTTCTGTTTTCCAGCTACACTAGTATGACTTTGTTATCACAAATACATGATGTTCAGGATCTTTGCAAACACTGTTACTTCTGCCTGGAATGGCTTCTTTCCAAATCCTTGTCTAGTTATATTTAACTTCCACTGCAAATTTTCGCCACAATATCACTCCTTTCATATCCTCGGGGGAAATATTTCTTGATACCCCTCTTTCAAACCCACACACAGGAACTAAATCAGATCTCCCCAGTTTTCTTTCTTAACAGTATTATGTCAAAGTTTCAAATTATGATCTTGTGCTAGTCCTGAGTTAATCTCCATTTCTTCTCTTCCCCATGTGTGGATGTAAGCTTCAGGGGAGCAGGGTCTGAGCTTCTGTTTCTCAACATTCTACCCCAGTGCCAAGTACAGTTCTTGACACATAGTAGGTGATTAATACTTTTTTGTTAAACAAATCAATGCCGGAGCTTGCTGTTAGGGAGTTGAGCCCATTGAAGAAGTCAGTTCATGGGGAAATTGCACTTGCTTAATGATGTCAAAATGTAAAGATTTTTCAGCAATCATTGTTGTTCTCATTTATTCTCTCCTGAATATTGACCAAGCATGCTAAAGGCTCCAGTTCAGTCTAATAGAGTGAAAATGGCCTTGACTTTGTCTTCAGGAAGACTTGGGCTAAAATTTCTATGCTTACTAACAGTGTGAATTTAGGGGATTTACTTAACATTTTTGACCTTCCTAATTTCTCCATCTGTAAAGTAGGAATGATAGTATATAGCTTATAGAGTCTTCATAAAGATTATGTTACATAATAACTGCATAATGGTTACCATCATGTTGATCCAATAATCACCCTCAAATTTAAACTTCATACAAGCAATTGAAAATGCAGGCTGTAGCATAATGCCTTACTCTTTTTCCTTGATACAGTCTGTTGGCACTGGATGATATAATTCTTGCTTATACATGGTATTTTGTCTTTGGTCTGATTTTAGTGTACTTGTTAAGGTAACCAGGAAATATTTCACTATTAAACACTTTAATAATTCAAGTTAACTTCTAATAAAATCAGTATAATTGATTTATTGACTCAGAAAAAATTTAAAAATAGTCTTTTATGGCTATTTCAGCTATTAACTTATTCATTCAACTCAGTTTTTTAAATCATTGGGTAGAACAATAAAGAAGACATTTTGAAAGGGGATTCCTTATTTGAAGGGAATATAATATATTTTGGAAATAAGTACTATTTAGGAAAACTAACCTGTTTGGGAATAGCAAAGACAGAACTCTAAAAAATCTTTCAGCACCAGTGATTTAGGTTGCATCAGACTCCACAGACAGGAGTTTATTACACACATGCCAGGGACTTTACATACATATCCTGCAAGCATGTTCCCATTTTAGGGATGAGGAAACTAAGGATCAGAGAGAAAACAGCACACAGGCAGTAAATGGTGCAGCAAGAATTTATATCCAATTTTGTGTTAGCATTAGGAGATGCTCTGACTCCTTTCACAGCTTTTTTTTCAGCTATGAGGAGATAGGCAAAGCAATAGAGAGCTATCGCAGCAGAGAAATTAATTTCAAGTTGCCTTAGTCATTGCTGTCAAACTCGAAAGCCCTGACATGGATTAGCGGCCTGTCCACTTCCTCTTCTGAGAGGAACTACAGTCATGCTTGTGCGTGACCAGGGTGGCACCCCCAGAGCCTCTGCCAGCCCCGCTATCAGACAGGACGTGTCTGGGAAGAAGAATTTGTAGCCGACTGCTCTGCCATTCAGGTCCCCATCTGTGTCAATTGAGTAATTTATGGATGCACTTTTTCCTGCACTGCAAAGGAGATGCACAGGACCTTTGGAAATAATTCAATCTCTTTTAAGGAAACACATTTGAGGAAATTATTGTTAATGCATCTGAGTAAGAGGTGCTCAACCCCAGCAAATATTTCATGCAATTATAGCAAAGATGAGACAGTGACAACCAGAGACCATCAGTCATTCCCTAGATCAATAATAACCATGGAACATGAAATCAAACTAATCAACACCCTGTGATGAAGGAACAGAGCCTCTTTCTTTGCTCACAGTGTCATAGTCCCTTGAAAGGATTGGCCTGGAGTCCTTGAGATTGTACAAAATGCAGAAACAAACATTAAAAAAATAGGGTTTAGTATTAAGTAAGCCTGGGTAAGGCACTATAAATACTTGCTCTCAGTATTGAATATAATTATATAATATAATAATAATACTCACTGTACACTTTTTCTTGGTACCCTGCAGTATGCTAAGAACTTCATCTGTTCTATCTCATTTAATTCGAATAATATATGTGTGGGGTATGCACCAGTATAGCTTCTTTACAATGAGGAAACCAAATCTCAGAGATGGGCTTGGTTACTTAAGGTGATACTCACAGCAATTGACAGAACCAGTACTCAAATCCAGTCCTGTCTTACCAAAGCTTTAGCAATTTTTATGTTGGTTGGACATTAGAATCACCTGGGGAGATTTTTAAAATAACCACTATCTGGTCTCCACCTACCTCACAACACCTGAATCATCACCCTTTGAGGGTGGGGATTCAGCATGTATTATTTTAAGCAAACATTTTGATACATTGTAGCAGACATACAGAAAAATGCACAGTGATATGTGGCACAGCGTATTGTCACAAAGTGAACACGTACCCATGTGTGTAGCGCACAGTTGAAGAAACAGAACATTATCAGCACCAAAAGCATGCTGGGGGCCTCTTGTGCCCTTTTCCACTTACTACCACCCCATTCTGCCCCAAGGATGATCACTATCCTGACTTTAAACAGCAGAGATTATTATTGTGATGATGATGATTATTTTTGAGATGGAGTCTCACTCTGTTGCCCAGGCTGGGGTGTAGGCCTGATCCTGGCTCACTGCAACCTCTGCTTCTTGGGTTCAAGTGATTCTCCTGCCTCAGTCTTCCAATAGCTGGGATTACACCATGATGCCCTGCTAATTTTTTGCTGTATTTTTTGTAGAGATGTGTTTTTGCCATGTTGGTCAGGCTGGTCTCAAACCCCCGACCTCAAGTGATCCACCCACCTCGGCCTCCCAGAGTTCTGGGATTACAGGTGTGAGTGACAAGGGTCTCGGAGCCCAAGAATGAGCAGAAGCTGTTCCTCCTGGGCCAGCTGTTCCTTTCCTCACCATTTCTAGGAAATGATTCCCGCAAGTAGCTGAATGATGGGTCAAAGGTCAGAATTGTTGAATCATACTCCTTCAAGTTATTCCTTTATCCTGGTCCTACTTGAGACTACCAATGGATGGGGCCAAAGGGGTGGCCAAAATATCGACAAAAATGATTAAAGAGTTGAAAGTAGAAAAAAAACAGCAGAGCTTTGTTTTTCCTGTTTTTGAACTTTATATAAATGAAGTCATACGATCGGCTTGCTTCAATGTCTAGCTTCATGTATTTACAGAATTTATCAATATCATGGAGTATATTAGGGATTGTTTCTTCTTGTTGCTGTAGAACATTTCATTGTGTGAATTTGTTACAATTCATTTAGCCAGTCTGCTGTTGATGGGCACTTTCCCCATTCTTGACTATTATAAATTATGCTTCTAATAACATTCTTGTATCAATCTTTTGGTTATCAAAAGTGTTTTCTTTTCTGTCCAGTGTCTCTCTAGGAATGGAGTCACTGGGTCACAAGCTATAACAGTATGTTCAGCCCTAGTGAATCCAGGAGTGTGTTCTTTTAAAAGTTCCCAGGTAATTCTAATGCACAGTGAGGGTTGAAAAAATCGTGCGTAAGCCTGTACCACTTCCTTTATATTTAGAATTTAACTATCGTTGCTTTATGGAACAACATAATAAAGTTATACTAAAGTTCTAGATAGAACATTTTATCATCTTACTAAAGAGAGGCCCTTCTGCTCACTCTAATCCTGAATCTCATTTCCCTGAACCAGGGCTTTCTAACTTTTTAATGTCTAAGCCTCAAAGGCTAGCTAGTCCTGGAAGAGAAAAGGGACTGGAAGCTTGTGCCTTTTATTCTTGGAAGAAAGAATATTTTTGCCATTGCAAAGGAGAGTATAAATCTAATAGTATCATTTTGGCACAAAAATTTTACAGTCGTTGAAGACCCATGAAAGGAACCAATGGTGTTAGGAGACATAATAAACTCACAAAGTGCTTAATACAGAGGCTGGCACTCAGTAAATGGTGTTGTAATTATGATTATGATTATTGCTATTATCAGTAGCAGCCACAGAAGTGAAAATATGCCAGAGCTGTGGTTTCTTCATGAAGCAGACCTGCTCAGTCATTTCTGAATACTCACACAAATGCCAGAATCTGCGTATGGCACAATGAATTCAGGGAGGAACCAACCAAGCTGTGTTTAAGGTACCTCACTGCCTACCGTTGTCTAGAAGGAGAGAGTCAACTCCAGCTTGATTTCACTCCACTTCTTGTCTTGAACTGCATCTCAGCTCGTTCTGTCCATGAGGGCCCTATGTGGTAGAGAAGGCATGCTTAAAATGGTAGATGATTCAGAGGAAGTTTATCCCCACTGATCCTGGAACGTGGAAAAATGAATACCTGCTAAGCATGAGCCATGAGTTTTATTTCATGCCTGAAGGAATCTGCATACGTAGATCTCCTCCCCCAGAAACTGCCTGCTTTCATTAGGGTGCTTCTCGTCTCAAAAAAAAAGAATAACTCAATTTGGTTCAGGGAGACAAGGGCAGAAGATATTTTGGTTGAACGTTTTCGAGAGCTCAGGAGCCCAGGAGAAACTGTCACTAAGCCTCTGACGGGGAAGTGGGCAGCTCTGGGAGTGAATGGGCCCATCTGTTTTGGTCCTTTGATCTCTGTGTTTGCTTTCAGCTCTGACCATCTATCTTTTTGTCTCTCTCCACCTCTCTCACATTCTCTGTATGTCATGGGTCCTCTTTATCTGTCTATGGTGTTGCTACTTTCTCCCCTCTCTTTTCCGGATTTCTCTCTTTACTCACAGTCTCTACCTCGGAACTTCAGCTTGCACAGGTGTTTGGCTTGCCATGTCCTTAAATCTATCTCAATTTAGTCTTAGGGTTTCTGGAATTCTAGTGTCCCTGTATATTTGCAATTTTCTTCTGAGATTCTTCATTCTAACTTCCCAGAGCGTCTTATTGGCTCAATTAGTTGTTTAGTGCTAGCCACTTGAATCACAGGTTGAATCACTGGCATATGGGAGGGTATCCTCTGTGTTAGGGGCCTAACTCCAGCACAATCTGCTGTAGCTAGAAGAGGATTTCTTCATCTGATATACAAACTGTTCAGCTATAAGATGGGCAATGCGTTTAAAGATGTTGTGTGCAATAGGCAATGAAACATAACTTAAAAACTTGTTAACCTTCAGAGTCTTAACATTTAAAACTTGCTCGGCCAGGGACTCCCGAAAGCCAGAAATTTTGTTTTAGACCTCTTTGAATATCCAGCAGTTTGCTCCTTAGGCTCAATATTTTTAAAATGGATTAGTTATCTGTACTCTGCTTCTTGGATAAGTGCTGCTTCTCTTCATGTCTCAAGACTTGGGTTTTGTTCTTTCACTTAGTCATTCAACGATATTTACTGAGCATCTACTTTGTACAGCATACTATTTTATAAACTTGAGATTTAACAATGGATAAAGTAGGCTAAAACTCTGCCTTTGTGGAGCATATTGGTAACTACTAAGAAAAATGATACAGTAAGGTAATGGGATAGGGGTAGTGATGAGGATAATTATTTTATTTATTTATTTTCAATTTTATTGAGGTATAATTGACAAAAAATATGTACATTTAAGGCATGCACTATGTCTTTTACCAG
>PVKP010050423.1:0-13409 GCA_004027715.1 Plecturocebus donacophilus | reverse complement strand
ACAGACACTTCTCAAAAGAAGACATTTATGCAGCCAAAAAACATATGAAAAAAAGCTCAGCATCACTGGTCATTAAGGAAATGAAAATAAAATCCACAATGTTATACCATCTCATGCCAATTAGAATGGAGATCATTAAAAAGTCAGGAAACAACAGATGCTGGAGAGGATGTGGAGAAATAGGAACACTTTTACACTGTTGGTGGGAGTGTAAATTAGTTCAAACATTGTGGAAGATAGTGTGGCAATTCCTCAAGGATCTAGAACCAGAAATACCATTTGGCCCAGCAATCAGATTACTGGGTACATACCCAAAGGATTATAAATCATTCTGCTATAAAGACACATGCACATGTATGTTTATTGTGGCACTGTTCACAATAACAAAGACTTGAAACCAACCCAAATGTCCATGAATGATATATTGGATAAAGAAAATGTGGCACATATACACCATGGAATATTATGCAACCATAAAAAAGGATGAGTTCATGTCCTTTGCAGGAACATAGATGAAGCTGGAAACCATAATTCTCAGCAAACTAACACAAGAACAGAAAACTAAACACCATATGTTCTCACTCATAAGTGGGAGTTGAACAATGAGAACACATGGGCACAGGGAGGGGAACATCACATACCAGGGCCTGTCAGGGAGTGTGGGGTTAGAGGAGGGATAGCGTTAGGAGAAATACCTAATGTAGTTGATGGGTTCATGGGTGCAGCAAACCACCATGGCATGCGTATACCTATGTAACAAACTTGCACATTTTGCACATGTACCTCATAAATTATAATAATTATTTTTTTTCTGAAAAAATATTTAAAGGAGGTTAGTAACCTTTGGACATACTAGATTAACTTCATGATTTGCACCTTCTTTGTGGTCATTTAAATCAATTTATGTATATTTAAGGAAGAGAAATATAGATATATTCTCAGTGCATAATCTATAAAAAGTAAGAGACATAATACTAACAAAGTATTATTACAATAAAATAATGCAACTGGAATACATAAGTTTTATTTTAAAATTCAGATTTGCTATTTTTTGATTTAGTCTGGTTTCAAATGTATTAATTAGTTTGTTAATTGAAAAAGGTCTTATAAAGGATTAATGGAAAAGTCATATTATTAAAATAAGTTTTGTAAACTGTTTTGAAAGATTTCACTTATCAATACAGACTTTCTGGAAATCATTGCTATTATATAATATGCATAAATCTACTTGGTGAACCCTGTAAATTTAACCTGACAATCATAATTTCTTTTTTTTTTTCAAAGACTAGTCAAGAGCAGTAGTGAGAAGGGGGGGAAGAGTAGAACAAGGGGTTCGATCTGTTACTGACGGTGAACAATCAATTGAGATAACTCAGTATCTTCAGACCAGCCGACAGTCATAATTTCTTTAACCTGATATATGTGCTGTGATGACACCATTTTAAACCACGTGACACTTGTGCTGACAAGGGTTTGCTCTAGCTGTCACATGCTAGAGATCAGTGTCATACACCTACCTTGACAAAGAGCTTTGTGGAGACACTAAATCTGCTATCTTTATCTAAATAAAACATAGAAGGGCTGGTTTTCTGTAGCCATTTAGCCCTAGTAAGGAAGGTTACTTTATCAGTTTGTGTATGTTTGAGATGTGGAGAATATTTTCTCTGAGATTACATGGTAATTTGTGAACTTTGTAATAAAAATATTTGTTTAGATTATTGGTTCTTGGAGAGCAAGATTTATTTTATATTCTTTAATATCACCTGATACAACATACTGTTAAGTTCCCTGAAAGACATGCTCATTACTTGTTATAAAAAGGGAAAGTGATTAATATTTGCAACATTTTATTTCTTTAAGAGAAATGTTTTTATATTTTTGTTCTTCTATAAATATGTATGTAACCTTTCAAACTAGGGGACCAGAAAAATTTATTCATTGTACCAGGAAATATTAATAATCTTGGATTAATATAGATGATGACCACATAAAAGACAAATTGAGTTTTTTCTTTAATTGGGGAAAATGATTTTTCATATTCTTAGAAGGATAAGATTATAATATGCATTTCTCTCATGGTCTGTTCCTTGCAGTGCCTAATATTCCATAATTTTCATTATGGAATTCCTACATATGGAAAGAATATCCTAATTTCAACCCCCTATTCATTCTCACCCTTTTCCCTGTTTTTTTGAAACCCTTCAATATAATGAACACATTCATTCCTGGCCCTTCTTTGTTTCTGAGGTGGTTGATGGACTCTTCTCCAGGCAATGACGATTCAAGATGTCAGGAGGAACAAAGCCAGGACTGTCACTAGCCTGCCTTTCAAAATGTTCCAATCACATATTAATCCTTTTCCAAATAGATGTTGGACAAATCATTTTGACCCAGAACCAGAACAATGAAGCCAAATCTAGAATCATCCATTCTGGCTAAGGTTGAACCACTGGCAAATACATTTTTCAAAATTTCGTTTTGTGAGGAATTAAATCCAATTTCTTTCCACATGGAGAAAAGCCAATGATGAAAGCTGATGATTGTGAAAGTGAGACCAAAGAGCCACAGGACATATTTATTTTAGAAAGAAAATTAAAAGACTAAGAAGTTAGGCCATAAAATATTTTATACCGGTTTAGATTAAATTAACAATTTAAACAAATAAATATTTTGCATTTTTATGCAGATGTCCAGGATAAAAACAACTGTTGTACTAAGAGAAAACTTAAGATTTCTGTAGAAAAGCATCAATAAATGGCTCCTGCATAAATGGTTCCTAAAGTATATGCAAAAGCTTTATTCCACGAAAATGTATTCTCAAAACAATTCAGTCAGGTTGATGTCTAAAATAGAGGTCGGCAATCTCTCAAATGTGGTAGGTCATAATTGCTTTCCGGATTCCAAGGTAATGGTGGTTAGGGATAGAAGTGAGTAGAGCAAAGAGATTTGCTGTCAGTTGTTTTGTCTCTAGGTGATGCGTAATAATAAAGTCAGTGTAGTTTCTAACAAAGAGCAGAGAAGAAGATGTGGTGGCCCCATCTAGCTCTTGTGCTCAATTATGTGGTATCACAGGAACCCTAATAGCAGTCAGATTTCTCACAGGGAATAGAGGGCACATCCAAAGTCAGAAAATTAGAAGGGGATTTACTTACAAGTAGATGATTTATCCTCTGTGGCTGTAGGAAAACTTTATGGGATACTGCAGTAACCTGGCCTGATTCTAGCTGCACTATTATAATACCTAGGTGGCAAAGGATGTCGGGAGGGATGGTTTCTTGGACTCTGAAATGACAGACTCATGTAGATTAGAGGGCCTTGAGAGAGGCAGTGGCTTTCAGTGGGGTGACAAGATGAGCTCCAAGAGACCTTAAAAGATAGGGCCAAGGAAGTAAATTCCATGGCCTTGCTTTGCTATCTCCCTCTGATCTTTTGTGAGTCTCCACATTGGCTGCGTTAGTCTAACTGGAAGCCAGAAGGTGGAGGTGATGAGATGAGGAGAAAAGGGAGTGTTGATGGAGTCCATTGCAGGTCCATCTCCAAGGTAGATTGCAGGTGGGCAGGGCACGGTGGCTCATGCCTGTAATCCCAGCACTCTGGGAGGCCAAAGGGGGCAAATTGCTTGAGCCCAGGAGTTTGAGACCAGTCTGCATGACATGGCAAACCCCCATCTCTACAAAAAGTACAAAAATTAGCAGGGCATGGTGGCATGTGCCTGTAGTCCCAGCTACTTGGAGGCTGAGGTCGGAGGATCACCTAAGCCTCGGGAGATTGAGGCTGCAGTGAGTCATGATCACCACTGCACTCCAGCCTGGGCAACAGAATACATAAATACATAAAGTAGAGGGTAGAGAGCAGGTGAAGAAGGGTAGACAGTAAAACTTGAGGGGTTACTTGAAGACAACTGGCCCCGACCACTAGCTGCCAATGACCCAATGAAACAAAAGATTCTGCTCCCCATCCTCACCTCGGGATCTACTCATTATTTTTTTTCTTTTCCCCTTGTGCTTCAATTAAACTAGCCTATTTCTACTTACTCTCTTATGATTTTTATTCATAATATAACCCTTTATGAACTTGAAGATAACAATTTCTTCCACTTTTGTTAGCATCTTGAACTTAATTTATATCCCAAACATCTATTTTCTCTCTCTCGCTGCCCTCTGGACTGTTAAAAATAATGTTTGGTATTATACATACTTTGTTATTTGTGTTTGCCTATGCACTTGTGTGTGTGAATATTACTCAAATTGTAACACATTAACACATGTAAATGCAAGAAGCTTTTTCTCATCAAGGCCATTTTGAATTGTAATTCAGGAATTAACAGTCCGAACTAGTTTAGTAACACTTGCAAATTTGAGAGCATTTTCCTCATTCATTCTCTGTATTATCAAATAGGAATATTGAAAAAGCTCAGCCTCATGGCTGATACTTCTGAACCGTCAGGTGACATTACATGGTGTGGAACTCTTTCTTAGATATAATCTTGAAACTAGATGTTGACTATTTCAGTATTAGAATGGTGAAGATTGTCTCATTCTAGTTAAGAGATGAAAAGTCTTTACGTCTGGGACTAAAGTTTGTTTCTTAGAATAACCCTAATTCTGATTACTTACCCACCCTAAACTACCTACTTTGTGATTACTATAGAGTGAAAGAGTTATAATATGTTTTTTCTCTTCACAATGTTAGTCTTTTTAATACAGCTTTTAAATAGGATTTTCTAGGATGGACCTAGTCCTAGAAAAATCTCTGTCACCCAGGCTGGAGTGCAGTGGCATGACCATAGCTCACTGCAGCTTTCAAACCTCTGGTCTCAAATGATCTTTCTGCCTTGGACTCCTGAGTAGCTGATTCTACAGGCTCATGCCACCATGACCAACTACTTAAAAAGTTTTTTTAAACATTTTTTTGTAGAGACAGGGGGGTCTCACTTTTTTGCCCAGTCTGGCCTTGAACTCCTGGCTTCAAGCAATCCTCCCACCTTGACCTTCCAAAGTGCAGACATGAGATGCCATGCCCAGCCTCTGACAAACATGTTTTTCAAGACATTGGTTAATGTACAGACTTGACTCATCAATTTTTCGGGATTCAAAAGTTGTGTAACAGACACAGTTAATGTCCCTTCGATCCCTTTCCCCAGGTCTGTCTCCCACCTTCTCTGTGCATTGCTGCTAAATGCTTGTACCTCTTGAAGTGCTTTCTTTTAAACACTGGAGCCTTCTTACCCACAAGTACAGCCAAAAGAGTGCAGAGTTTAGTAAAATATCATTGTTTAACTTAAATATGTATAAGTAAATTGCGATAATTTCTGTGTAATAGAGGTACAGAGTTTGTGTCCTGATACATAATAGTTTAATTTCTATTTATGGCAAACAGTGTTTAGTGAAGAAAACAGAAGATATATTATTCATGTTAAGAGGAAAATGATTTAAATACAGTGAATCATAATGGTAATTGTTAGATGAGCTGAAGAAACGGAAGCCAGGCTAGTTTCACAGGAATTACTTATAGAATACCATGGACTCACCTGTTAGGGGAACTATTATCTCTCCTTTAATCAAGAAAGATGAGGAATAACAATGTTGTCATTGAGAAGAGTGAGTTCAAGAACATGCTACTGCAGCTGCAGTCAGGATCCAGAAGGAACAATTACTCGAACTGCCTGAGCACTCTGTGTGGAGTCCAGCTGCCTCAGTTGCAAATGTCTCTCAATACTCATGAGTTGGTGATTGGATGCTGGAATCTCTGTAAACATTCCTGGCAACAGAAAACAGAAGCAGTATGAAGGCGGCCTCCACTTCATTTATGCATTCCAGATATCTCATGATTGCTTTTAATTGACAGATCTGTTTTCGGCTAAACGCCTAGCTGCAAGAACTTCTGAGAAATGAAGCTTTAAGATTTCTACTCTTTGGAGTGCTGGACAACATACTTGAAGAAGGTGGGAATAATTGCTGAGTACCGACCAGGGCCATTATGTTGTATAACTCCAAGGGGCATCATTTCATCTAGTATTCCTTTAAATATGAGATTCTGTGACTGAGCTTTTCTAGATATTCACAGATAGATCTAGGTCCTCTAGACACTATTTGGAAGATTCAAAGTATGATTTCAACAACTCCTTCATTTTAATTATTTTTAAAAATTAATTATATCATCAGTTCTTAAAAAAGGATATGTAATATCCTTTACATCATTACTTGCATTTTATTAAAAAATTTAGTTCTCCTTCTCTTGTGAATTAGTGGGTAAGTGAGTGAATGAGTCAGTGAGTGAATGAATGAATGAATGAGTGAATGAGTGAGTGAGTGAGTGAATGAGTGAGCAATTAGTGGATTTATACCCTACAAGGTTTCAAGAGGAATATGCTCTAAAATTAATAAGGCTCTATTCATTAATATTTTTATGTTTTTTTGAAAATAAGTGTTAGGAAACAAATATTACAGATGAATTTGGAAAAAAATAAGTGAGAGCATAGATGATTGGCAGTTTGGGAAATTGACAATGAAAATGAATTTTAACAGGAAAAAATGCAAAATATATTAATAATTTGAGAAATAATACTCCCAAACTCAAATATTTTACGAGCAGAAGACTACTGTATTGCCAAAGAGACATAGATGAAACCAGAGGGCAAATGATTTTGCCATGTGTGGTGTCAATAAATTAAGACTTATGTAACTTTCACTTGCTAAGGAAGGATCCTCATAGACAGGGTGGAGATGGTTTTACACTTTCAACGGTTCAATTGTCAGCTTTGAGCGACTGAATTCTATAAATAAATGACAGAAAACTGAGAAGGTTTAAGGAGGCTTTAGGTAAAAATGATTCAGCGGCCTGAAGATAGAGATACAGGAACAATAGAGAAATTGTATACTAAGGCTGGGAAAGTAACATTTTAAAGGATATAGACAAATATATAAATAAAATACCTAAAATGAAAATTCATTTTATGTAACTGGTCAATCTGGGATACTTCAGTGGAATATATTTAAAATAACATTGTTAGATGTAAACTCATGGGCTGGGCAACAACTAAAATTAATTACCATCCTTTAGAGGAAAAACAGGAAAATAAACATTCATACCAAGTCAATAATTGCTTAAATAAATTACATATCTCATAAATTTTAATATACATTACTTGTGAATGGAAGAAAACAATATAAATAATGTCTTAAAACTATGCATGCAAACTAGGACAAAATTTAAATCTAAATGACTAGTATGTAGACCAATGTGAGATTCAAATACAGCCGCTCTAATTTTGGTAATGTGTGCAATTTGAATAAAATATTTTTACTTGAAAATTAAAGGCACTTTTCATAGTACACTTTACTTTCATTTCCTCAATTGACAACTCTCAACCACCATACTGTAAGTTGTGCACTGTGTTCCTAAGCACCAGCATTTTTCATACGTTGAACAGAGCCTGTTCACTGAGTGTTGTGTGATCCTGAAAGTAATTAGCTTAACTACTTACCCTCAGGCTGTATTTCTTCCTGATGGCAAAACTTTAGAAACACAGTGGTTGTCTTGATTAGAATGTTTTGATGGGCCAATTTGTTTTCCCACACACAGTTGCTTAAAATAGACAATGGTGACAAGAACAGATGAAAAAGAAGAAGTGGGCAGCTCTTCGTTAGGCCAGAGTTTATCAGCTTGTTGATGTGACTTTGGGTTATGAGATTTTCGCTTGTGGAAAAAGTGGAGGAAGCCTACTCTGAGGGAGAGTGGCTGGTGCACTGCAAAGTCAATAACCACGTGGCCATGTACCTATGTATACATCACCTACCATGAGCCAGGCACTCTTCTATATGCTATGCATATGTCATCATTAATTTTCTCGGATTTCTGAAGTAGATATTATTATATTATCTTCATTGTACAGTGAATGAAACTGAAGCGCAGAGGGGTTAAGCAACTCACACAAGATACATGCGATAATCAAACCTAGCCTTTTAATCATTGATTGAACTCTACTGCTTCTATTACCTGGCATGAAAAAAGAGATCAAGTAGTAGTATTACTTTATCATTGTAAACAGGAATGTTTGTTTATATTTAAAATAGAAAAAAAATTAATGTTAAGCTGTTTTTTCTATCTCTTCTGGATCTTGTTACTTCACAAGTAATGTGTTCTTTCAATTTTTAACTGATAGACTCTAGAGAATTTTCCCAATGAATTGTTGTGAGGAGACATAAGGTAGGTTAGTTAGTGATGCTTCCTTCTTACTTGAAGATGTAGCTAGAGCAGAAAACAGCAGGGAGCCCACCACCATTTTCTTGCTGGCAGAGCCATACTTGTCATTCTGCTTCATCCAAGAATCCATCTGGTACCATCAATAGAGGAAATAGTTTGATCAATAAAAAAGCCTCTGTGGTAGGTTAACTAGGTCCTTGAGCCAGACTTGGGCTTTATTGATTTGTCTACCTTATTGAAAATTTTAAAAATATATGTTTTTAATAACATGTAGACCCAGCTGGCAAAAGGGAATCTCATTTGTAATAATAGCAGGTTTCTGAGTTCTTTACTGTTCCAAGTAGTGACATAAGAGGCACCATGGCAAAAAAAAAAAAAAAATTATTTTGGTGTTTGACTCTGTGCACTTGTAGACATTAAAAAGGAACAGTTTTTTATGTATTGACTTAAAATTGATTTTATTATAAGTACTGAAGTTCTAAAAATACCTGTTACATCTCGATGAACCATGATGATAACTAAATTGATTATTTACCATATTCTTCCTGGAATGTTTTACATCATTGCTTTCCACATTGTAGCATTTGAAGTTTCCAATTACCTAAGTTATTTAGCCAGAAATTATGGCAGTTAAAGGTTTTTCTTGCTAGAAATTTTGTATGTTTCTCTTTCTAACATATGCTTTACAAAAATAAATAACAGGCAACTGACTTGTATCTTCATTCATGCCCTATTTGGAGCAGCAGTTCTTAACTTTGGAACCATAGCAGAATTATTCAAAGAGGTTGTGAAACATGACTATTCTTTGTCTCCATCCAAAGAGATTTTGATTTAATTGATTTGGAGTGGAGCCTTTGTATCAGAATTGTCTTTTTAAAGCCCCTCAGGTGGGACTTAGAAACAGTGCTTTAGATTTACTCTTCCTTTTACAAGTCTTTGACATGTCTATTTTCAAATATACATTTTTCAAAAGAAAGATGACTTATCTGAACCATGGACAAGATATTATAGTCAATTTGTAATGAATTTTTTTTACTTTATTTTTTCTTCCTACCATTTTTTCAACTAAAAAAATCTACACTAAACAGAGCAAATAAAAATTATATTTGAAGTTTGTTTATATAAGTAATTGAATCCTATCTGTACAGCATAAGTGAGACAGATGATACACAAAATCCAGAAAGCACTATCTTGGACTTTAAACTCTATGAATCTATAATTTAATGATGAACTAGAGGAAAAGGCCAGGGAAGATGGTCTGAGGAAGCAAAGAAAGGTGATGGAAGGGAGTGATTCCCGTGATTAGGAATATTCTACCTCACTTGCTCTTAACCTTATTTCCTAGGCTGGGTCATTCGATGCCTTTCTCCTTCCATTTTCTTTATTTTCCCATTTCTTATCACTCTTTCAATCATGAAAAGACACTGTTTTATCATCAATCTAGATTTTTTAGAAATGATGACCAAAAATTTTGTGAGAGAAGTTGGATAAATGGATCTGACTTTTCTGACATAAAATTTTTGGTCATCATTTCTAAAAATCTAGGTCCTGAACAACCCTGTAAACTTCTGTACAGTTTTTGGGTTTTACCTGGTAGAACAAAAAGCTAATGGGAAGTTTTAACATAAGGCATACTGTGATTTTAATTTTAATATAGTCACTTGGACTGCTGGCTGAGACTTGACTATTGTGGATGAGAAGGTAAAAGAGATACTGTTTGGGAGACTATAACTGTGATGTAGATGAGAAATGGTGGTAGCTTGGGCCAGGGTGGTACAATGAGGGTGATCAGAAGTGGCTAGATCCTAGAAACATTCTATCAGTGACTTCTGCAAGATTTGCATTTAGATTGGATGTCTACAAAAAGCAAGAGGAGTCAAAAATGACTTCAATGGGAAGTTAACTTCCCATTAATCAACAGGTGGAAGACTGTGGGGAAGAGGTTTTGAGAAGTAAAAACAGGATTTTATCTCAGTCTTGAGTTTGAGAAACCTCTTAGACATTAACAAGAACAACCACAATTTAGCTTTAATATCTTGAACATTTTCCTATTGCTGTAATATATCGATTGTGGTCTTTCATACAGTTTCCTTTCATACAGGGATGATATTTTACATTCATTCTTTTCCTCCATATTGTCAAGCAAAATCGTGAAGTCTACAGTTTCCCTGTAAGTCTGTTGATTTATTATGTGAGGAGTCAGGAATGTATAATAAATCAGACATGTGCATTCTGTTTCATGTAGTCTATCTTCAAAAATTCAGTTTAGTATTCTTTATACTCTATGTGTTAGTAGGTTCATGTGCCTTATTATCCAAAAAAACACAAGAAAAAAAAATTGGCAGATAGAAGAGAAAACCTCTCTGGCAATTAAACTCTGCATGGAAAATGTTACCGGAAGTGATCCTGTACAATACACACATTTACAAGAAGAATATCACTTGCATTTAGTCTGTGTTTTAACTCATTCAGAATGAAAACTTCCATCTTAGGAGGTATCGCTGGGAAATATGCTAAAGACCTGGACTGAGGACCAGTTAGCTGTGACACTGGCAGGAGCAGGCACGTAAGAGCTATCTTGTCAGTATCTTACTAAGTTGATGTTGGTATGTTATTATCAAGCCAAGAGTTCAAAACCAAATTCTAATGAAATAAAATAACTAGGTAAATGATTATTTTTTAAGGAAGGCTCTCATGTGTTTTCTAACAAGAAGGAATGTATTTTATTGTGTTTTTGTTTTTGCTATCTTTGAATAGAGTATTTCAGCAAAGTAGCTTGATTCAGGCATAACATAATCTGTTACTTTGTGAACCTAAAGTTAAAGATTGCCAGTGGATGCCAATTAAAGCACTCTCTAATTGTCTCATTCTCTAATACTAGTTTTCTGACCAAATATAAACTTAGTATGTACTAGTTCACACGAATTGACTTAATATAAAAAGAAAAGCAAAAAAAATGAGACAGTTACTTTTCCCTTTTCCATGGGTCAGAATAAGTGAGGAAGAATACTCAGAGAAACTAAAAAGGAAAAAACAAATGTGATACAAAAGGAAGATTTTACTTCTTATGAAAAATTAGAAAATGAAATGCACAAGGTATTATTAAATTCAAAATACAGCAAATTTTAGCTAGAAGACATCAATTATGTTCAAATGAAGCAGTTCATTATTAGCCTATTAATTCAATTACGGGCATTAGGTTTATGCTGAGATGACAATTAAATCCAAAGATTTGATTTATTTTAGATATACTTAGTTATTCCACATGTTAATATTTGTCTCCCCAAACATAATACATAGAACTGGTATAAAAGCATGTGTTCATGCTTTCTTTCAATAATGACATTATAGAAAGTTCTCATGCATTTGGGTAGGATAAAATATTTACGAAGTTTACGTACAAATTTCTTAGTTGGATAGTTTGGTTTATTTTAAGATTAGTTGGTTTTGCCACTTTACTATTAATCATAAAATAATAAATAACAATTCATGCTTTCTATTGTTATTTGGGTTTTTCTTTTCTGTTTCAAATTGAAATGAAAAATTCATTTGGAGTCCTGGGCTTGTGGATGTGGGCAGGGTAGTGGGTAGGGCCCATCGGAGAACATAATTCTGCATTTTTTGATACTTCGCAGTCTTGAGCCATTTATATTCTAAGGCAGAACCTCTCCAAGAAGCCAGGGTTAACAAAGCTACCTTCTGCTGAATTTTGTTGTCTTTATGCTAATAGAATAAAAATTGGGAAAAGGGTGAGTGTCCTGCAAAAGCAATTATAATCAACATGAGTCATAGTGCTAAAAGGCTAAGCTGCACGTCTGCATTTACAGTACATACGTCATTCCAGTGATTCTTAACTAATTAACAGTGTCACCATGATCTTTTGTTACTGTCACAAATCTCTTAGACTTATGCAGGATAATATTTTTATTTCAAATTTTATGTTTGAGCTGATGAGAAGAGGCTAGAGCTTTTAAAATGTAAAAATACTTCACATTATTATTCATTTTTTATGAAATTTAAAACTATTTCTAAAATGTATTTGTGTAAAATTGTGTGTAGCTATATTGCATAATTTTCACATGTGCAGAACTTTGCCTATTCTCTTGCTGAGGCCAAATATGTTCACTTTTGGTGGTTAACATTCTGGTCATGAAATCTGATGAAATTTCCTAATATAGGAGACTTTTTTACAGGAGATATGTTTCCAAATAGTCAATGAATATTATACCTTTTCTTGTTGGCTTAGCAATAAACAGGTAGGAGCTAAATAGGATTTTAATATAAACTCTTCATTGAAACAATCATTATTTTGAGTTAATCACATTAGAAAGGCAGCTTTCAAACACCAAAATATCAGACCACTATTAGAATGCAAAATAAACAAAAGTACATCACTTCTGGCATCTATAATTATCTTTAATTCTCCTAAATCCACATCACTTCATTACCAGCCAAACTTAGATTAAAACCCTCAAGTGCTTATTTGATACCAGCTGAGATTATATTAATAGCTGTTTGCCAGCGAGTCAAAGTTTCTTCCTTTCCATTGAGACTCTAATAAGGTCTGGACCCAGATGACTTTGGGAATGCTGATCCTAATAGGTCCACTCCTTTATTTCCAGTGGGAAATATCTTCAAACTGTGGCGTGACTTTCCATCTATTCTCTGGAATTTAAAGGCACAGGCTTCTAGAACTGTTACCATGCAGAAATCATGCTGGCCCAGTTGTCTATTTCTTACAGAAACAACGTGAAAAGCACCTTTACTCCTGCAAAATAGTACCTCTTGGAGAAAGTCCTGTTACACTGGGAATAACTATTTTGATATGCTGACTGGTACCACATTAAGGGGACACCTGAATGAAACTAGAGTTGTTGTGGTTGAGTGTTAATAGAGTACCTTCTGCTACCTTCCAATAAATTGTGCTGCCTTTTACAAAATTTCTTCCCTCCCTCCCTCCCTCCCTCCCCCTCCTTTCTTCCTTCCTTCCTTCCTTCCTTCCTTCCTTCCTTCCTTCTTCCTTCTTTCCTTCTTCCTTCTTTCCTTCCTTCTTCCTTCCTTCCTTCTTTCCTTCCTTCCTTCCTTTATTCCTTCCTTCCTTCCTTCTTCCTTCTTTCCTTCTTCCTTCTTTCCTTCCTTCTTTCCTTCCTTCCTTCCTTTATTCCTTCCTTCCTTCCTTCTTCCTTCTTTCCTTCTTCCTTCTT
>PVKP010050422.1:0-13421 GCA_004027715.1 Plecturocebus donacophilus | reverse complement strand
AGTTTAATTAGATCCCATTTGTCAATTTTGGCTTTTGCTGCCAATGCTTTTGGTGTTTTAGTCATGAAGTCCTTGCCTATGCCTATGTCCTGAATGGTTTTGCCTATGTTTTCTTCTAGAGTATTTATGGCGTTAGGTCTTATGTTTAAGTCTTTAATCCACCTGGAGTTGATTTTAGTGTAAGGTGTCAGGAAGGGGTCCAGTTTCTGCTTTCTGCACATATAGCCAGTTTTCCCAACACCATTTATTAAACAGGGAATCCTTTCCTCATTGCTTGCTTTTGTCAGGTTTGTCAAAGATCAGATGGTTATAGATGTGTGACCTTCCCTCTGAGGCCTCTGTTCTGTTCCACCGGTCTATATCTCTATTAGGGTACCAATACCATGCTATTTTGATTACTGTAGTCTTATAATATAGTTTGAAGTCAGGTAGCATGATGCCTCCAGCTTTGTTATTTTTGCTTAGGATTGTCCTGGCTATGCAGGCTCTCTTTTGGGTCCATGAAGTTTTAAGTGGTTTTTTCCAGTTCTGTGAAGAGGGTCATAGGTAGCTTGGTGGGGATAGCATTGAATCTATAAATTACTTTGGGCAGTATGACCATTTTCACAATATTAGTTCTTCCTAATCATGAGCATGGAATGTTTTTCCATCTGTTTATGTCTTCTCTTATTTTTTTGAGCAGTGGTTTGTAGTTCTCCTTGAATAGGTCCTTTACATACTTTTTTACTTGTATTCCTAGGTATTTTATTCTCTTTGTAGCAATTGTGAATGGTAGTTGGTTCTTGAATTGGCTCTGCTTAAATTTGTTATTGGTGTTTAGGAATGCTTGTGATTTCTGCACATTGATTTTTTATCCTGAGACTTTGCTAAAGTTGCTTATCAGTTTAAGGAGCTTTTGGGCTGAGACAGTGGGTTCTTCTAAATATACAATCATGTCATCTGCAAATAGGGACAGTTTTACTTCCTCTTTTCCTAATTGAATACCCTTTATTTCTTTTTCTTTCCTGATTGCTCTGGCTAGAACTTCCAATACTATACTGAATAGGAATGGTGAGAGAGGGCATCCTTGTCTGTGCCAGATTTCAAAGGGAATATTTCCAGTTTTTGCCCATTTAGTATTATATTGGCTATGAGTTTGTCATAAATAGCTTTTATTATCTTGAGATATATTTCATTGATACCTAGTTTATTGAGAGTTTTTAGCATAATGGGCTATTGAATTTTGTCAAAGGCCTTCTCTACATCTATTGAGATAATCATGTGGTTTTTGTCTTTGATACTATTTATGTGGTGGATTATAGACTTGCATATGTTGAACCAGGCTTGCATCCCCCAGATGAAGCCTACTTGATCGTGATGGATAAGGTTTTTGCTATGCTGTTGGAATCAGTTTGCCACTATTTTCTTGAAGATTCTTGCATCTATATTTATCATGGATATTGGCCTGAAGTTTTCTTTTTTTGTTGAGTTTCTGCTGGGTTTTGGTATCAGGATGATGTTGGTCTCATAAAATGATTTGGGGAGGATTCCCTCTTTTTGGATTGTTTGAAATAGTTTCAGAAGGAGTGATACCAGCCAATGTCTGGTAGAATTCGGCTATGAACCCATATGGACCTGGGCTTTCTTTGGTTGGTAGGCTATTAATTGCTGCCTCCACTGCAGCTCTTGTTATTGGTCTGTTCAGCATTTTGGCTTCTTCCTGGTTTAGGCTTTGGAGGGTGCAAGTGTCCAGGAATTTATCCGTTTTTTCCAGGTTTACTGGTTTATATGCATAGAGTTGTTTGTAGTAATCTCTGATGGTAGTTTGTATTTCTGTGGCATCGGTGGTGATATCCCCTTTATCATTTTTTTATCACATCTACTTGATTCTTCTCTCTTTTCTTTTTATTAATCTGGCTGGCAGTCTGTTTATTTTGTTGATCTTTTCAAAAAACCAGGTCTGGGATTTATTGATTTTTTGAAGGGTTTTGTGTGTGTGTGTGTGTGTGTGTGTGTGTGTCTATCTCCTTCAGTTCTGCTCTGACTTAGTTGTTTCTTGTCTTCTGCTAGCTTTTGAGATTTTTTTTATCTTGCTCCTCTCTTTCAATTTTGATGATAGGTTGTTGACTTTAGATCTTTCCTTGCTTCTCATGTGGTCATTTTTTGCTATAAATTTTCCTCTAGACACTGCGTGAAATGTGTCCCAGACTTTCTGGTATGTTGTGTCTTCATTCTTGTTAGTTTTGAAGAACATCTTTATTTCTGCCTTCATTTCATTGTTTATCCAGTCAACATTCAAGAGCCAGTTGTGCAGTTTCCATGAAGTTGTGTGGTTCTGAGTTAATTTTTTAATCCCAAATTCTAATTTGATTGCACTGTGGTCTGAGAGACTGTTTGTTTTGATTTCTGTTCTTTTGCATTTGCTGAGGAGTGTTTTACTTCCAATTATGTGGTCATGAGAAGATGTTTTGCTGAGAAGAATGTATATTCTGTGGACTTAGGGTGGAGAGTTCTGTATATGTCTATTACGTTTGCTTGGTCCAGATCTGAGTTCAAATCCTGGATATTCTTGTTTATTTTCTGTCTCGTTGATCTGCTTAATATTGACAGTGGAGTGTTAAAGACTCCCACTATTATTGTGTGGGAGTCTAAGTCTTTTTGTAGGTCATTAAGAACTTGCTTTAGGTATCTGGGTGCTCCTGTATTGGGTGCTTATATATTTAGGATCATTAGCTCTTCTTGTTGCATTGATCCTTTTACCATTATGTAATGTCCTTCTTTGTCTCTTTTGATCTTTGTTGCTTTAAAGTCTATTTTATCAGAGACTAGGATTGCAACTCCTGCTTTTTTTTTGGCTCTCCATTTGCTTGGTAAATCTTCCTCCATCCCTTTATTTTGAGCCTATGTGTATCCTTGCATGTGAGATGGGTTTCCTGAAAACAGCACACCGATGGGTTTTGACTTTTTATCCGATTTGCCAGTCTGTGTCTTTCGATTGGGACATTTAGCCCATTTGCATTTAAGGTTAATATTGTTATGTGTGAATTTGATCCTGCCATTTTGATGCTAACTGGCTGTTTTGCCCATTAGTTGACACAGTTTCTTCATTGTTTCGATGCTTTTTACCATTTGGTATATTTTTGGAGTGGGTTGTACTAGTTGTTCCTTTCTATGTTTAGCACTTCTTTCAAAATCTCTTGTAAGGTAGGCCTGGTGGTGACGAAATCTCTCAGCAATTACTCTTCCATGAAGGATTTTATTTCTCTTTCACTTATGAAACTTAGTTTGGCTGGATATGAAATTCTAGGTTGAAAGTTTTTTTCTTTAAAGATGTAGAATATTGGCCCCTGCTCTCTTCTGGCTTGTAGGGTTTCTGCCCAGAAATCCACTGTGTCTGATGGGCTTCCCTTTGTGGGTAACCCAACATTTCTTGACTGTCATTAGCATTTTTTCCTTCATTTCAACCCTGGTGAATCTGATGATTATGTGCCTTAGGGTTGATCTTCTTGAGGAATATCTCTGTGGTGTTCTCTGTATTTCCTGGATTTGAATGTTGGCGTGCCTTGCTAGGTTGGGGAAGTTCTCCTGGATAATATCCTGAAGAGTGTTTTCCAGCTTGGATTCATTCTCTCCATCACATTCAGGTACACCTATCAAAGGTAGAGTAGGTCTTTTCACATAATCCCATATTTCTTGGAGGCTTTGTTCATTTCTTTTCACTCTTTTTTCTCTTATCTTGCCTTTTCCTTTTCTTTCGATGAGTTGACTTTCAATCTCTGGAATCCTTTCTTCTGCTTGGTCGATTCACCTATTCAAACTTGTGTATGCTTTGCACAATACTCCTGTTGTGTTTTTCAGCTTCATCAGGTCATTTCTATTCTTCTCTAAGCTGTTTATTCTAGCTAGCATTTTGATAAACCTTTTTTCAAGGTTCTTAGTTTCTTTACATTGGGTTAGAACATGTTCTTTTAACTCAGAGAAGTTTGTTATTACCCACTGTCTGAAGCCTGTTTCTGTCAGTTCATCGGAATCATTCTCCATCCAGCTTTGTTTTCTTGCTAGTGAGCAGTTGTGATCCTTTGGAGGAGGAGGGGCATTCTGGTTCGGGGTGTTTTCATCCTTTTAGTGTTAGTTTCTTCCCATCTTTGTGGATTTATCTACTTGTGGTCTTTGTAGTTGATGACTTTCAGATGGGGTCTCTGAGTGGACATGCTTTTTGTTGATGATGAAGTTATTGCTTTCTGTTTTTTAGTTTTCCTTCTAACAGTCAGGCCCCTCTGCTGTAGGACTGCTGGAGGTCCACTCCAGACCCTGCTTGCCTGGAGATCATCTGCAGCAGCCTCTGCATTGTTCTTGTTTGGAACTGCAGTCCAGAGCTGTTCCTATTTGGCCATCTTGGAACTGCAACCACTACAAGTTCCAAAAAATGCTTGTTTATGTTGGTTTTAAATAGTTCTAGACTAAAACCTACAAAATAAAGCTTCTTTCAACAAGTCTTGCTTTTACTCTTATTCCTTCTTCGTCTTCCTTTCCATTCTCTATACATAACCTTTATAAAAATGCTGTTTTCTTTAAAAAAAATGAGCAAATGCAAATAAGTTCACACCTCATTTATTAGATAAGCATTAGCATATTCTACATACTTTGTGTCTACTTTGCTTTTCTCTCACAACCATATATTTTGAAGCTCAGCTTGTAGTATTACATGTGGGGATGCTTATTCCTTTTGAAAGCTGAACTATACTGTGTGAGGGCAAACAGTATACTCATAGAAAAATAAATGTGACTAGGTGCAGTGGCTCACACCTGTAATTCCAGCACTTTGGGAGGCTGAGGTGGATGGATCATGAGGTCAGGAGTTCAAGACCATCCTGACCAACATGGTGAAACACCATCTCTACTAAAAATACAAAAACTGGCTGGGTGTGGTGGTGGATGGTTGTAATCCTAGCTACTCATGGGGCTGAGGCAGGAGAATTGCTTGAACTTGGGAGATGGAGGTTGCAGTGAGCCAAGATTGCACCATTGCACTTCAGCCTGGGCAACAAGAGCAAAACTCCATCTCAAGAAAAAAGAATAAGAAAAAGAAAAAGAAATGCAAATAAATCTAAAACACATAAAAAGATATCTGACCTTGCTCATAAAAAATAAATGCTAATGAAAATAACATTGAGATTCAATTTTTTTACTTGATGCATATCAAATTAGCAGTGTTCCAAAAGATTGCTAAGCCTGCTAGGAGAAAGGCCTTTCTCCTATATTATAACTAATATTCCCAATTTCATTAGCACTTATTTTTCTGTCAGTAAGATCAGACATCTTTAATGTGTTTTAGATTTATTTGCATTATTTTTCTATGAATGTCTACTCATATCATCAGCATATATTCCTACATGTTGTTACATATTTTGTTTTTATTTTTAACTTGTAAAAATATATTAGAAATGTTAGTGCTTTGTGATGTAAATTGTAATTTTTTCCCCAGTTTGTTATCCATTTGCCCTTTTTTTGTTTATTATGTCTTTTGGCATTCAAAAATGTTTATGTATTTTTAAAAATTATTTTGAATATGAGGAAATCTATCTGTATTTTCTTTTATTCCTTCTGGATTTTAAGTCATTGCTAGTAACATTTTTGCTGCTTCTAATTTACATAGAAATTCAGTCTTGTTTTTCTCTCATACATGTATGTATTCTATTTCTTAATATTTAAATCTCTGATTCAATTAGAATTTGATCCCGGTCTGTGGTATGAGGAGTGGATTTAATTTTATCTGTTTCCTTATAGTTTCCATATTATCTCAATACCACATGTGTTTTCTTTTTTTCGTTTTCCTACTGATCTGAGTTGCTTTATCAGCAACTATCTATAGTTGTGAATTATTTATTTAAATATTTAAATGAATTATTAAATATTGAACCTCTCTTGAATTTTTGGATTAAACATTCACTTGGCCGTTATGTAACTGTAAAATATATCATTTGATTCTGTTTGTTGGTACTGTATTTAAAATTTTGTGACATTCATGAGTGATTCCATAATTTTGTTTTTCTTTATGATGTTTGTCAGGTTAAGGATCAGCTTTGCATTTACGTTATATAATGAATGTGGAAGATAGAAAGATATCTTTCTTTTTCTGTTATTTGGAGAAGTAGAAGTACTACTGAGATGATTTGTTCTTTAAAAGGTTCATTTGAGAAACTATTTAATCCCATTGTATTTTGTGAGGAAGCTTTTCTTTTTTTCTTTTGGAGATGGAGTCTTACTCTGTGACCCAGGCTGGAATGCAGTGGTAAAAATGAGGCTCATTGCAGCCTCAAACTCTTGGGTAGGGGGAGCTCTTTAAGTTCGTTTTCTATTTTTTTTTTTTAAATAGGAACAAGTCAATTTAAATTTTATGTCTAGATTGTGGTAAATTTTGATAAGTTTAAGACTCTGAATTACTTGAGATTTAGAACCGTGTCTTTTTCTCCATGTACTTTTCTCAGAGCTTACCTTAGAGTTAGTTAGTGAAAAACAAGTGCATTCTCAATAAATGTGTGTGGAATATTTGTTCCATAATAAGTCAGGCAAGCAGTGTAGACAGAATAATTTAATAAACAAAAGTGTACGTTTGTACCTTCTGAAACAGTTGGTGAATTGCACATGTGTGTTTAACTTTGCTTCCTTATACTCCTCATGAAGAATAGTAAATGATTTTTTTTTAATGGCTCTGTAAGACAGTGGCTAATCAGAGGAACAGTTTGCCTTTTACCATTTCCAGAACAGCAACTTCAATGATGGGGTACTCATAGGAGACTAAAAATTCACCTGGCTAGAAATTAGGGAACCTGAAGGAGAAAGTAGCCCATTGGAGTAGCAGCTGGAGTGGCTTCCACACACTAGTAACATGTATCAGAAGATGAGCAATGATGTGTGTGATGTACGGCAGCACCTCATGCCCTTCATTGACCTAACGTGCATGGAATCAGTGTCTGTGCTGTGCTCTTGTACCTGCCATATCTCGTGTAAAATATCTGTTGTGGGACATGCTGACCAGAAACTATGCAAGGAAAGGAATTCTGGTAAATGTAGTTCCAGTTTGGCTTAAATTGACACAACTCAAATGAATCCACCACAATAGCATGACAAAAAAAGACAAAAATAGGGGTACACACAGATACCCCCTCAAAAACAACAAAAGCAGCACACACACAAACACACGCACACACACTGAGAGACATAGATAGCTAGAGAGATAGAGGGATAGCAAGTGAGAGAGAAAGGCGAAAGAGAAGGAGAGAGGAGAAGAGGAGAGAGAGATAGCAAGTGAAAGAGAGAGAGGGAGAGAGAGGAGGAAAGGACAGAGAGAGAGGGAGAGAGAGAGAGAACAAGCAAAAAACACAAGTGAAAAGAGCAAGAAAATGTTGAATGCAGAAAGTGAGTAGATTAATAATAAGAGGTAACAGATTAACAGATTTAAAATGCTAAATCTTAATTTAGATGTAGTGAAATCTAAGAAACAAACAAATTCACATTATAAAATCCCCCAAAGGCACAGAAATAGGAGTCATCAGCTACCTTTGCAAGTGAAGGTGAAGGTGAGATTAATAATACAGGAAGAGTAAATCTATGTCTGTGTAAGATGTGCCTAGCTAGATTATCATTCCTCTTTCCAATTGTGGGCCATTGGTGATTTCTCCTTCACCTGGAAGTTTGTCTTTTTGTTTTTTGTTTTTTTTTTTTGAGAAAACAGAATTCCTAAAACTGGGAGAAAACATGTATGGTTGAAGGAGGTTGTACCATATTGAAACTGGGGTACCATGTGAAAACATGGATATAGAGAGAATGCTAAGACCTGGCCTTCTTCTCTTCAGCTCCCAGATATTCAGCAGCCAAGCATACATCCTCTAATTCATAGACACTAATAAGACCAGGAGAAATACAAAAGGCATTAACATGAACATTCCTCACAAAATTCTTTAGCCCAATAAGCCTACGTTAAAGTCCTTGGAAAGCAAACCACAGACATTTGTTTAGAAATACCAAATAGTATTTCAGGGACCACTGTCAAGTATGAGAGAACATCCCAGAAAGAGTATCACATGAAATGTAAGACAGATAAAAAACCAAAACACACAAGTAATGCAACTAACCAAAGAAGCACAGCTTAAAGGGAACAGCCTATATGGAGTGAAGAAAGAGTCAAAGGCACTATAAAATAATAAATATTCTCAGAGACATTAATGAAGTATTGCATCAATGAGCCAAATATCAAGTGTTATTAAAAATAATACTTAAAGGAAATGAAAAACAAACCTTGTAGAATTTTAAAATACTACAACTGAAATAGCTTAAAACAGAAACAACCTAAATGTTCTTCAATGGATTAATCATTAAACTGTAGTATGCCTGTGTTATGAAATACTACTCAGCAATGAAATTAGGACTGACAACTGATACATCAAAAAGCTTGAATGGATCTCAAGGGAATTATGTTTAGTGAAAAAGGCCAGTTTTAAAAGGGATGTCCAGCATGAGAGTGAGGAGATCCTTTGGGGAGACAACTGTAACCGGAGAGGTAGCTCAGTTCCTCATATTATAGCAAGTCAGAAGAATTCAGAAATACTTTTTATTTTCAAAGACATTTTCAAACATATGAAAAAGACAAATTGTCCCACATGTATCCTCACTCAGGCTAAACAGTTATCAATATTCTCCCATTTTTATTTCTACTATCCCCTCCTCATTTCTTGATGCAACATTTTATTTATTGATTTATTGATTTATTAAGTTGAGACAAGGTCTTGCTCTATCACCCAGGCTGAAGTGCAGTGGCATAATCATGGCTCACTGCAGCCTCAAATTCTCAGGCTTAAGCAATCCTTATGCTTCAGTCTCCTGAGCAGTTGAGACTACAGGCACAAGCCACCACGCCCAGCTAATTTTTACATTTTTTTTTTTTTTTTTTTTTTGTAGAAACAGTGATCTAACTAAGTTGCTCAGGCTGGTCTCGAGCTCTCAGCCTCAAGTTATTGTCCCACCTCAGCCTCCCAAAATATTGGAATAACATGTGTGAGCCACTGTGCACAGCTGATGGAGCATTTTAAAAACAAATTGTGGACATGTCATTTTACTGCAACTACTGTATTTATAGTGAACAACTCTCTGACACAGGATAAGTTGTCTTTTAAAACATAATCACATTGCCATTATATGCCAATCAAAATTAAAAATACTCAATATAATCTATTATAAAATCTGATCTATAATTTTTGTGGTTGTCTTAAAACATCTTCCCTTCCTTCCTTCCTTCCTTCCTTCCTTCCTTCCTTCCTTCCTTCCTTCCTTCCTTCCTTCCTTCCTTCCTATCTTCCTTTCTTTAACGTGTTTGAATTAGGGTCTAAACAAGATCTAGGCATTGTGTTTGACTGACTGATATATCTTTTGCACCCAACTCCATTTTTGCCATTTTTGTTGAAGAAGCTTAGTCAAACATTCCCATATTCTGAATTCAACTAATTGCATTCTCATAATATGGCTTGACATATTGGCCTCTCTCTGTAAATTGATGTTTAAATCTTGGGGCTCGAATACATTCAGCTTCAATTTTTTTTGGCAGGAATATGTTTTAGATGGCGCTATGTATGTCTCATTGTGCCACATTAGAGGCACCTACATAATCACTTTTAGTGACATTAAGATTGACCTATGAGCTCAGGTGTTGTTAATTGAATCCATCTACTAAAATATCCCATTAATGTTTCACCTAATGGTTTAGCAGTCCTTAACAATTATCGTCTAATCCTTTATCTCACTCGGCATTACTAAAGGATGATTTTCAAATTCTATTATTCTTTTGCAGATTCTGGCTTTGTTTATTCTCTAACTTTTTTTATGGACTATTAAGTTGTATTTAAATACATTCATACAAGAAAGGCAGGATATGATCTCTATTCTTTCTAATATTCGGAGCTTGACTTCATTCTCTATTAACCTTCAGAGGGGACAATGATGTAAGTAGAGAGACAAGATAGATGATAAATAGACAGATAGATAGATAGATAGATAGATAGATAGATAGATAGACAGAAAGACAGACAGACAGATAGATAAAGAGACGCATAAATTGATTGACTGATTGATAGAAACTAATAAATTGTATATATTTAACTATCAAACTGACTATTCTATTTTATGCCCAAAATGTCCCATCAAATCAACTCCTGGGCCATTTTGAGATGATTTCAGTCTTTAATAAAATTCTTGTTTTTAGACAAAACAAGATATTCCAATTTCATTCTGTACTTTTCATGGTCCAGAAATGGACTCAGTAAAATATTTGTTCCTTTTATGTGAGAACTTTTATTTAGAGACCACTATCTGTGTGTTAGGTTAATTCTTGCACTTTCAGTGGTCAAAATGTGAAAATGCATCTTTTTTAAAAAGCATTAAATTATAAGATTAAACTCATTACCAACTCTGAGATAGATTGCAGAATTTTATATAATTTTAACATTTTATGTTTTATCTGTAATAGTAAATAACTTAGTTTCTATTGATAATTACTAGCTTTTTCTTGCTATGTTTAATACTTTCATTATATAATAGTAATACTGTTTAAAAGGAGGTTATTAAATGAATTTTCATACTTTTACTTTTTTTAGTAAGATACATCCTACTGATCAAACTACTATTCGAATATCAAATATATTTACACCTATAAGCTCATAATAACACTAAAAATATTTTCATTGGTTATTTTAGGGCACACTAGGTAAATAATCTTGTAGTTTAGGGAAATCAAATAATTGATGAGGGATGTTTCAGTTTTGTAAAGCATTCCCATTAATAAATCAGGAAGGGATGATAGCATTAGATTAACCACCTATGAGCTGGTTTGTCTTTGGGCAAAGTACTTATATTTTATGAACTCATATACAGTGTCCATAAATGGCAATGCTGTTACCACGCTTTGCCTTCAGAGATCTCCCAGTTACTGAGCCAGCATTTAAGGAATGAGTATGTCAAGAACAGTAGGTTAACAAAGGTGGTAAATGACCCCAAGATCTCAATAACTTAGCAAAATAAACATTTATTTTATGTTCACATCCCAGTGCAGGGTGACCTGTTCAATGAAGTTGAACAGTGATAAAAGTTGTGTCTATCCTATAGCTTCATTTCATTTAGCTTCTCGGGACTTTTTTCTGAGAATTTTTGGATGACTCCGCAGTTTGCTTTGGGCAATGGGGCATCAGCAAACATCATGCAAGCAGAGGCCTGATGAGTACTTGGTTTGTTGCTGCTCTGGGAGCCTGTTCCGTGTATTATTTCCTGCTAGAGCGGGAGAGGCCATGGGGGCCGAAGCAAAGCACTGCAGCTTACCACCAGCCAGCCAGCCAGACCCAGCAGCTGACTGCAGATGCGTGAACCGCCCAGCTAATCCCAGACTAAATGGCTGTCCTGATGAATACTGGCATGTCATGATTTTAAGTCAAATGTGGAGTTTTGTGTGTGTGTGTTTTTTTTTTTTAATAGTAAAAGAAATGATGCACTGAGAATATAGATGATGGAAGATTAGCAAAATACTGGGACTTGCTGAAGCTGGTTGTGATGCTAGCAGGTTCATTTTATTACTCTCTGTGCTCTTTGTATGTATTTAAAAGTTTCTGTAATAACAAAGTTAGAAAGAAAATATTAAATTTCAACATTGCTTTGAAGAATTTCTAAATTCACTTGTTTTTATTTTCTTTCAATGTTTAAGAATTGTTATTCTATTTAACTTTAAAAATTTATTTAAAATAGTTTATGGTTTCAACATTAAAAATATAAGATATTCAAAAGTATCTCATTCTCATGTCTGTCCTCTCTCACATTTGTCCTCTCTCTCCATAGTTATCCTCTTAATTATTAACTGAATATTTTGGTAGATATTTTAGAGAGTTGTTAGTGAATTTGGAGTTAAATTAGCAATTTATATGTAGAAAACTAGGCAAATGAGAAAATATGACACTTTTAAATTTCAATACAAACTAAATTTTGTTCAGAAAAGAAAAAGTGGTTGCATTATAATATGTAGTTAATCACTGAATAGCATTTACAATGTCATATCACCAAAAACAGTAATCATTGTTCTAACTAAAATTATTATACAACTATATTGGATGGACGAAGGAATGGAAAGTTGTTTTTATTTGGGGAATGGTGAGGATAAAAAGGGCTAAGTTCCATTTTCCAAGTGGTAAATAAATAGATAACTTGTAAAAGTAAAAAAAAAAAAAAGAAAAAATCAAAAGTAACAATATAGACATGCTATTTAGAAATATACTAGTCAATACTAGAAAAAATGAACTGAGAATGAAAAGTTATTTCTGTGCAGAAAGGAAGTTGGATCTACTGTTTTTTTTATAACAAGACTTGTGGTTTATGATGAGAATTGAAAAAAAAAGTTCAGGTATACAAAAAGTGTGTCAGTCCTGTTTCATGCTGCTGATATAGACATACCTGAGACTGGGCAGTTTACCAAAGCAAAAGGTTTAATTGGACTCAGTTCTACATGGCTGGGGAGGCCTCACAATCATGGCAGAAGGCAAGGAGGAGCAAGTCACGTCTTAAGTGGAGGGTGGCAGGCAAAGAAAAGAGAGCTTGTGCAGAGGAACTCTCCCTTTTTAAAGCCATGAGATCTCATGAGACTCATTCACTATCATGAGAACAGTTCAGGAAAGCCCCACCCCCATAATTCAATCACCTCCCACCAGGTTCCTCCCACAACACATGGGAATTGTGGGAGTTACAATTCAAGATGAAATTTGAGTGGGGACACAGCCAAACCATATCAAAAACTCATTAAAAAAAAGGAGAGGCAAAAAAGTCGTGAAATATTACTACTATTACTAATAAAGGCTCATTAATCAAGCACTTTCTATGAGCCATATATGGATTATGTCTTTGAATCCCTACTAGAACAGTATAAGGAAGGCTATTTTCAGAGTTACTATACTCTGATAAGACAATTTATGCTTTGAGAGTTGATTAGCTACCTATTGCAATTAATCATTCAAAAACAGCACCTGGAAACAACAGACACTGTCATCTCATAGTTTCTCTGCGTCTGTAAGCAGCTTAGCTGGGTGGCTCTGGCTCAATCTCTCATGCAGCCTCAATGAAGATATCCACAGGGATGCTTTCATTTTAAGGTTTGATGTGGGGATCTGCTTTGGTGTTCATTCACAAGGCATGCTGCAGGAACTTCCAGACTTACTCCAGTGGGCCTCTTGCAGGGGCTGCCTTGTGACATAGGAGTTGGCTCCTACCACAGTGAGTGATCTAAGAGCACCCAAGATGGACATCACTGCTTTTATTTATTTATTTATTTATTTTTGGAGACAGAGTCTCACTCCATCACCAGGTGCCAGGCTGGAATGCAGTGGCGTGACCTCGGTTCACTGCAACCTCCACCTCCC